>JBBIGA010045936.1:0-13134 GCA_037576975.1 Alestes dentex
GGAGGACTCATTTAAACCTACTTTTCAATGTGTACTCTACATATTTTTATTAGTTACTTTATTTTCTGGAATACATTGCTGTATGTACAAAGAAAGACTTTATTTGCAGGTGTCCTAATCCAGAAGATAACACAGTGAAAGTTCTTCAGAATGGAGTTTCCACAACCGGACGCTTTTTCTTCAGGATACTGGCATTTAACGGCAACTACAACAGGGTTTACCTTCACTGTGCCATTCACCTGTGCCTCCTGCAGAGCAACACCTGTGCATCGGTTAGTTCAGAAACCTCTCATCAAATTTCATATAAAAAGTGGCATACGTTCTTTGGTTATGTTCATTCTTTCATAATTTTTTAGTGTGTGTGCTGATGGCTGTGTTACTGAAATTACTGGTTAAGACTTAATTTTCCTCTTTTCAAATAATAATGATACTTTGTGACATTATTACAATGGATTTACTCTGCAGTAAAGAGAACTGGGAATTTAGTTGCATGAATACCTAAATACACATCTATAAAAGAGCTTGTGTATTTTTTTTTTTTAAATATCTCCTCATTGTTCCCCGGGTTTCTCCCTCTAGTGGTGTGTCAGGTTTCTTAACTGATCCAATTATCCGGTTCCTCTCTTGCAGACCTGTTCTCCTGGGCTCCAGCACAGAGCTGGCTGGTCTGTGGATGTCCATGACAGCGCTCACATCTCCATGGGGCCTTTTATCTGGACTGCTGGAAGCACAGGTGAACTATTCTACCGTAATTTTGCTTAATTGCCATTACAACTACATTTACAAAGTACTTAGGAGATTGTAAGGTACATGTAATTATTGGAGAGTTTTGTTTTTCTTTAAAAATTTTCCCACATTTTTGCCTGTACAGACTATCAAAACAATTTAGATTAGCTTGTCTGTGAGGTGAAAATATAGGAATGTTGATGGTGACACATTCTGTGGCTTACATTTATGAAAAAAAATTAATGATTAGTGTAAGATGGCAATGTTTGTTATTGGTTTACTCTCCTCTTGGATACATACGGAGTATGACCTGGAGACAGACGAGGGAGGGGAGCTCACTGGTGAGGACCTGGTTGTCTGACCTGTCACAGTGTCGTCCTGGGCTCAGTGTGAGTGAGCTACTTGTGGGCAGCCCCTCTTGTGGGTCCACCGCCTGTGAGAGGTGTAGTAGGAGTAGGGCTGACAGGTTTAAGTGGAGGCCCTGGTGGACTGGATCTACACAGCAGACATTTCTGGTGCATGGAGTCTCAGGAGTTGGAATTTGGAGCTTTCGCGGGTTGTCGCATGCTGCCAACTAGATATAGTCGGGTTCACTTTTATGCATAACCTTGCACAACCCATCCTGGATGCGGGATGGACTCCATCCTTCTACTGAGTTGTCCAGGGTGTAAACTCAAAGGCTTGTACGGTTTTACTTGTTTACCCCTGTTTTAGTGTTTGTTCTGGTGAATGGGATGTTGGACTCACTTCAACTACAGTTTGCAATACCTCTGTAGTTTTACTGGGAGACTTCAGCGCTCGCATTGGCAGTGATGGGGAAACTTGGAGGGGGATGATTGGGAGGAACAGCATTAATTGATCCAGAGCTGTGGATTTCTGCACAAGCCATGGTTTGTCCATAACAAACATCAATGTTTGAGCATCGTACCAGAAATTCTTGATCTTGTGGGAGGCTGGATGGATTCTTTTTAAGGCCTCCACTGCACCTGTTAGGGTGGCAACCCAAAGACTCGGTGGTGAACAGTGTCCGTGAGAGAGGCCTTCAGGTTGAAGAATGAATCTTTCCAGGCTTGGTTAGCTTGGGGATGTCAGAATGAACAGAGAAGCACTGGCAGGCCAAAAGGGCTGCAGCAGTAGTAAAGATGCCCCTTGTAGTCATACGTAACACACCACAACACAGTGAAATTCTTTCTCTGGTTTTAACCTATTCACCAAGTGAAGAAGTGGGCTACCCTGAGTGGGGGCACCTGGGGAGCAGTGTATCTGCCCTGAAATGCTTAAGGCTCTGGATGTAGATGAGCTGTCATCTCTGACACATCTCGTCAGAATTGTATGATATTGCGTTTTTGCACTTTGGAGCTGCTGAGATCTCCCAAACCTGAAGTTCATTCTAGATTACATATACATCCTAAAATGTTTCTTCTCTTCATTCACCTTGGTTGAATGTAGCCTTAGACAAGATGGGTTGACATCATCAGGTGGTACCCATCATTCATTGGGTGTTGCGACCCTTATCTACAACACCCTCCTGATGGTGGATCAACAGTGCTGGCCAAGTCACTGCCCATCTTCCCCTCCTGGCTTCCAGCCCACCTCCTCTCTCCTGCTCCATAACCAGCAAGAGGCCCTTTCTGCGCCACCCCATTCTGCGAGCTTGTCATCCCTATGGCTGTAAGCATTCTCCGTACTGACTGCGCAGGGAATCCTCTACAGCCGACCTCAACAGGGAACAACCATGCCTGCCATCCCTTCCCCCTGCAGTCCTGCAGAAGGTCTTGGTATTTGGCGCTCTTTCTTTCAAAGGTCTGTTCACACCCCTCCTCCCATGAAACCATAAGTTCAATGAGGATCTTTTTTGCCTCTCCAGACCACAGTACTACATCCGGCCTCAAGATTGTCTGGACAATCTGGGGGAACTGCATCCTTCCTCCCAGGTCAACCTTAATTTCCCATGATTGGGCCTTTTGCAGCAAACTAGTTCTTGTTTTCACTTCTCCCCTTCCCTTACAAACTGGATTGATGTTGTCTTCAGTGGTTGTTTCTTTCTTCTCTCCTGCTCTAAGGTGTTAGCGAGTGTCATGAGCACCTTGTCGTGGCGCAACCTGTACCTTCCTTGGGTGAGTGCTGTTTTACATCCAGACAGGATGTGCGCCATGGTGCCTCTATCCCCACACCGCTTGCACAATGGGTCTTCTCTCATGCCCCACTCGTGCAAGTTTGTTGGGGTTGAGAGTGTGTCGCACACCGACCTCAGCAGGAAGGAGATGCGGAATGGCTCCAGCCTCCGTATGTCCGTCCAGGTGATTTTCCTCTTGGGAAAGTTCCATTTGGTCAATGCACTTGACAAGCTAGCTCCACTGCCTTTGACCTTCATCCTTCCTCTTCTATGTTCCAGTCCACCTCTTGAATCGTGGCTCTTCTGTCACTGGTTCCTGCCTTTCCCCACTGTTGGAAATGGGGGGTTCCAAGTCCCTGTCTTCCTGTGCATGGCGCTCCAATTATGTCATCAGCATGATCTTGTGATGACCCCTGCATGTCTGACTTGTTGAATTCTACCTGAGCAACTGGGCAGTTCCAGAGGAATGCCAGCACCGCGTGGTGTCAGGAGGAAGAAGCCAGGACACGACCTTATGCTTTCTGTATATTTTAGAATACTTGTGTTTTCTTGGTTTGAAATAGTTCACTGTAAAGAAATTTGTGGTAAATGGAACCAGATGTCTTTAGCACAATTACAGCTGTTTTATTCACTATGGACCCCCAGTGAAGCTCCACATGAGTGTTTTTATCGACGTTGATGATGGTGAAATAATGGAGGATCTAAATCACTAACGTTTTCTGATTCTGATTTGGGGACTGTTTTGCCTCACAATGCCATTAAAAATTGAAGGTGACCATTCTGTCATGAGTGAACACACCACAGCGGAGTGTGAACAGCATGAAATTCTTCCTCTGCATTTAACCCATTCACCAAGTTAATCAGTGGGCAGACAGGAACACAGCACCCGGGGAGCAGTGTGTGAGGACGGTATCAGAGGTGTCAGAGGTGCCACTAGTAGTCCTGGGATTCAAACCCACAACCTTCTGATAGCAGGGGCAATACCTTAACCATCAGGCCATCAGTTGACCCAGTTGCATGTATCCATCCACCATGAATGGGTTTTAGGAACAAAACTTCTCAAAACAACGTCTCAGACATCAGGCTGTGCAACCATAACATTTCATGGAATAACTTTCTGTGAGGGAGCTTTTAGAGACAATTCTGACCCTGAGTTTCTCCACAACGGAGAGTTTTACACCAAACCCAACCCCCTTGGTTAAAATTTTAAACAGTTATTTAGACAAATCAGGCGAACTCCCTTTTAATGATGAACTAATTGACTCTGTAACAGTGATACAGATTGAGAGGCTGATGAGAACAGAGTGAACCAGAGTAGCTACAACAGATACTGGAGTGTTCATTTTCAGCTTTTTACACCTACCCTAAGAGTGTGTGTGTGTATGTTTGTTGTGTGTTCTGAGTGTTTACCTGATATTCATAAGTTTAATGAATTATTTTTAATAGGATTTCCACCCCTTACCTGCAGGCCCGATGGTGGCTGTAACAAAACTGAAAATATTATATAAATAAATGAAATATGCCACTTCAATTAAATCAAATTGAAATATTTTAAACTTGATATTTAAAGAAGAATCTTCAAATTCAAATATGTTATGCATGGCAAGTGGCATTTAAAGTCCTGGTACAAGATTTCCCTTTTCCAGTTGTCCAGCATACTTAGTGACAGTCGCCATCACATGAATCCTCAGACGGGTTTGTTTTCTATTCAGAGTTTTCAGGTAGTTTTGAGGACCAGACAATCGCAATGTGGTTTCTTATCTCACTACTGCTGCTAATGAATGGTATGGACCCCATTATAAATCATCATCTGCTGTATATTTTCTGTACATAATGAAATTCATGCATATTAATCTCCCTTCATTATTTATCTCACAGGAGAACTGATCAGAGCACAGACAGCAGGTAACTGAATTATCTCTCAAGTTTCTACAAACTGACCCATTTTTCCTTTTTGACTTGCATCACTGCTATAATATACTATTTAAATAGATTTATTTATAGATTTATATTGTTTGTGCCTGATCTTTATAAAGCTTTAATATCTGCAGTGTGTTTCTACTCCCATGATGTTCTCCAGCTTCACTGGCACAACTGCACTGTGAATAAATGCTATAGTTCATTTGACACTTGTGATTATCATGTTTGCTTGTGTGTCTGTTAACGGGATGTTTCGAGTTATCAAAACGCTGCATGGTGAAGCTTGTCCAGCAATTTTTCTCTAATTAGAAATGATAACTCTGATGTGTTTTAACCGCTCAGAGCGAAATTTGCTGAAATCACAGTGCAGTAATGTGGCAATACGCAATTTTTAATTGTGATAATAGTTGTTTCTGTGTTGTTTATGGTGTAAAACCAGATCAACAACCCAGTCCAGTTCAGGCTACAGATGGATAAATATCTGTACAAGAACAGAATGTTCTGTTTACTCAGAGGGCGAGGTCTTTCAGAAACAGAGTGACAGGCCTCATCTCACCTCTTATTTCTGTAAACTAACTGCCCTTAAAAAATAATAAACAAACAAAATAAAGTGAAATAACACTAGAAACACTAGAACACTAGAAAATGATTAATGATATCACTTCAGTAATAACAATTAACTGATGTTACTGCATAGTATTTTAAAGTATTTGAAGCTTCTCTGATTTTATTATCAATTCATCAAAGTCTGAGAACAAAACAGAAAAATATCAAAATTGATCTTGTTAACATGTTTTAACCTTATATATTTTACACAATATTCCATTATTCATTCTGTAGATTATTAATTTCTCCGCAACACTTTCAGTTTCTGTTCGTACCTCAGCTGAAAGAGCTCCTCATTCCTGCGGGTCACGTGACTGACTTGGAATACACTGTTTACCCTGAGTGCGGCTGCACTCCCCACATTCCACTCAGTCCTGTGGCAGCTTTTCATCTCATGCCTTTCATCCTAAACTTTACACTCTTTTGACACACCTTTTCATATGTCAGTCTGTATATTGTTATATTTTGTAAACTTTTATCTGACCTTAAGTCAACAACCAGAGGGTCCTAAAGCAACTGTAGGGACTGTGGATCTGAACAAGGGTGTATTTGAGCAGATCCAGGACATATTAGATCAGGCTGAGTGAAAACATTCTGCAGAAGAGTGGAGACCATAGCAGGGAGCATGAAGCAGAAACTCCAGAGTGCACCCTGCTCATGGCACTGGAGCTTTATGAAGAGGATCGGGTCCGATCCTCTTCATAAATTACAATCAATTTATCAATTACAGATACTCCTAATCTTAACTCTTCATGTGTATTAAGCATACCTGTCCACAGAATCAGTTTCATGAGACGATCATGAGAAAGGTGAGGGATCAGTCCAGAACCACATGGGAGGAGCTTGTTAGTGATCTGAAGGCAGTTGGGACCACCATTGGTAACTCACTACATCATAATGGACTGAAATTTTGCAGTGCCCACAAGGTCCCCCTGCTCAAGAAGGCACATGTACAGCCGATCTTAAGTTTGCCCGTGAACATCTAAATAATTCAGAGAAGGCTTGGGAGACTTTTGTCAGATGAGACCAAAATCGAGCTCTTTGGCGTCAGCTCAACCCGCCATGTTAGGAGGAAGAGAAATGCTGAGTATGACCCGAAGAACACCATCCCACTGTGGTCCCAACTGTCTTCAGATCATTAACAAGCTCCTCCCATGTAGTTCTGGGGTGATTCCTCACCTTGCACATGATCGACCTAACCCCATGAGGCAAGATACTGCATGGAGCATAAGGACAAATAAGGAGTTAAGATCAGGAGTATCTGTAATTGATAGATTTATTGTAATCTGTGTGCAACACGGGCACACAGCCTGTCTGTGGGAGCCAGAAAGGGCTGGGTTGTAGGGAATCAAATACTGTACTTATTTTACTCAATGATATGTAAATCAATTAATAACTTTTATGAAACATGTTTTTTTGTTGATTTTTGTTTGATATTCTGCCTCTCTCCATAAAAATGAAACTACCTCATAAATTAGAGACTGTTCATTTTTTTAAGCCAGCAAACTTACAAATTCAGCAGGGGATTAAAAAATTATTTCCCCCACTGTAAACATTCCTGGCACCAGTTGTAACTAAACTTATAAAGAGAAAGAAAACATTTAGTAAGCAAACGTCCAATGCATACATTTTAAATTTAACATCTATAGCAGGCCATGCCTGCAAGTCACGCGCAACCCCAATGCCAAACTCATGTGTCCGCAATTAGACATGCTGCAAACAAATATAATTCATCAGATGTTGAAAAATACGGAGATCACAGTGAAGACCAATAGCGTAAAACATACCATAAAAAATTGCACAAAAGGCACCAAACTTTCCACATGTGGCATGCCGGACCGAGGGGGGAAGCCAGTACAGACACGAACACTGATGATGAAACTGTCCAGGTAGGACCGCAACAACCTAGGTATGTTACTCTCACCCTTTTTTTTTTACAGCCAGCAGGATAAAACAAACATATGGGCGTTACTTCATTAAAAGGAAAACACTTTAAATGTGAAACCAAAAATTATATCTGGCTACATTCATAAACAAAAGTGCCACAGTGTTTAACAAGGACATAATTTACATTAGGGTAGACCAGTAGCCTATGTGGGGTGAAAAAGGACTAAAAGCTTGTCAGACACAGGGGAAAGAAATGTGAGATGAGTTATATGGATTTTGAGAGAGAGAGAGAGAGAGAGAGAGAGAGAGAGAGAGAGAGAGAGAGAGAGAGAACCGCCTGTAATGTGATGCGTAATGAAGGAATTCAGACTTACACTGTAAAGCATTGTTGGCACATGTACAAAGGAAAAAAAAAAAAATCACTGATGTGTAAAGTAATCGGGGCAGAACCGGTTTAGAACTCTAGTTTAGAACTGACCACCCACATTCCTAAATAAAGGTTTAAATATGATGTCCAGCAGATGCATCTTACAAAAATTTTGAATTACATTTTATAATTTGTTACAATAATACAAATGTTACAATAATCTTGTGTAATCATTTAAACAATAGACCCAAGGAATGAATATTTTTCACAAAGCATGAATCTTTTTTTTTTTTTTAATCAACTTGTAAGTGGCTGAATAAAAAAAAAAAAAAATCTAAATAATTACTAATCGTCCCCACCATCTTACTCAATTAAAGACAAATCTGTAAATGCGTAAACTGTGTAGTCATTTATGTTAGAATGTCTGCAAGGGTAAGTGTTCCTGCAGGGTGGATCTGAGAGCGGTTGATCATGATGGTATTTCTGACCGCAGTGTTAGTGCCGCTCTTGCTGATCAGTGGTAAGTTTTAATAAACTTTCATAAAAGGGCTCAACTGCGGGAAAAAAACCCAAACAAACATGATCATGTGTGTCCTCTTCATTAATAGTAGTCTCGGGTTGATGGGGTTTGAGTCTGAGCTGCACTGCGCAAAAAAAAGAATTTTAACTTACAAGAACTTATTGGCCTTAATATATTAAGTGAACTTCAAAACAGTTGTTAAATTGTTTTAATTTAAAACATTTTTAACGGCATAATTTTGGGGTCACTTGGGTTTTAATGTGCTAGTTAGCGTGAGTTGAGGTATAAGTCTTAAGAAGATAATTTTTTCTCAACCTCTCTCATGATCAGATGCAGATATGGCTTTGCACTCAGGTCAGGCTTGACATACGATGAAATAACAAGCCATGGAAGAGCCTGAAAGACGAGTCTGAGAAGCTGAGCAGTAAACCGGAGGTTTAATGGAAAGAGGTGAAACAACAGTGTTGCCATTTTATGCTACAAAGGAAAATCATCAAGACTGTGCTGGAAGCCTTGCAGTGTTCTTCCAGTACCTTACAACTGCTGGGAACAAAGACTGAAGAGTGAAAAACGATAAAGAACTTAACCTAAATAAATAACCATGTCCATCCACCAAATCCCCCCAAGGCCAACCTACCCCAGAGAGAATCTGTTGCATCCTGAAAATATCATGAAATTAAATGTTGCATGTTTTCAGCATGATATGTGTAAAGTAAACTGACCATTTGTCATGAACTGAACTTGTGGGGTCAAGCTACTTTATGACCCTGACTAATGCCTCAGGTTATTCTATGAGGATGAGGTTCTGGGACCTGTTTACTAGTGGAACAGACACCTAGATGTTCACAGGGGAGGTTACAAGCCCCATTATTATTAACACGAATCCCACTGTCCTTAAATTCTGTCTACCATAGTTTAGCTTCTGAAAATTCTGATCAGTCAAACTGGTGTAGTGTTCTGCTTAAAAACTTGTTTTCCAAGGGTAGTATAAGAGGAGCTGGAGCTCAAGATGTATCATCAAACTTTGAGTCTGAGCTGCACTGCAAAAAAAGGGCATTTTAACTTAAAAAAAAGAACTTATCAACCTAAATATTGTCAATGAACTGAACTTAAGTTAAAGTATAAAATCAGTGTTTTACATTCTGGTCACATATTTATTGAAATTCAGTGAACTAAAAATTTAAAACAGCGCTTAAAAGCATGATTTTTAGGTCACTGGGGTTTAAATGTGCTAGTCAGCGTGAGCTGGGTTTTGAGTCTTGAGATAATTTTCTCAACCTCTCACATGATCAAATGCAGATATGGCTTTGTGCTCAGGTCAGGCTTGACATACAATGAAATAACAAGCCATTCACTATGGAAGAGCCTGAAGGACAAGTCTGAGGAGCTGAGTATTAAATTGAGGGTTTAAAGGAAAGAGGTGAAACAATGTTGCCATTTTACGAAAATAATAAAATAGAAAAAAATGCAGATGCTGTATGCTATCCTATATCCTATATACACTCTATATGCACCTGAAGTGTAACCATAGCGTAACTATTTTGCTAGACAGTGTTGGAAGCTATGCAGTTCGACAAGTACCTGCTGGGCTGGCAACAAAAGAAGATAAACGACAAAGACTAAAGAGTGAAAAACCACAAATAACTTAAAAGATAATACCAGGTCTATCCACCAAATCCCCTCACTCCTAAGGACGCCCGACCCCAGAAAGAATTGGTTGCATCCTGAAAATATGAAAATGAGGTTGGGAGATGAGTTTAAACATTACATGTTTTCAGCATGATATGTTAAAAATAACTAAAACTGCATCTGTGATTCTGTAAAGGTATGAATTGAACTGGATGGGTCAAACTGCTGTATGTCCTTGACTAATGCATCAAGTTGTCAGACGTGAAGAGGATTTTCTGGGTCCTGTTTACTAGTAGAACAGACACCTAGTGTTCGCTGGGAATGTTACAAGCCCCATTTCATTATAAAAATATAATGGAAACAATTTAAGTAAATCGATATTTAAAATATGCAAAATTATGTACAAGTGTAATATTTACATCCTACTACATGACAGCATAGAGTCAATGACAGCTAACTGCATAGAAACTGTAAACATACTGGGTCTGCGAGTGGGCTGTGTGAGTTTTGGAAATTCACCTGATCTTGTACCATGTTTTACGCAAGGACTGAGTGACTTTTGGTTGGTTATCCTATAGCACATAAAGAGGTAATGTAAAAATATGACAGTCATGTTTCCCAAAAACAAAAAAAAACCAAACAAACAAAAAAAACCAAAATTACAAAAAAATGGACTGAGTGAGTTTTGGAAACATTCATGCAAGGTCTGGACATCATGCAGCTGGTTAGAAGAATACAAAGATAAGAACAGGTTTTTCTTTTCTCTTCCTGATGGATTGAGGAAGCATATGGGATAGACAGAGTTGTTTTCAGACCCATTCGAAAAAGCTCTTGAAAAACGATTCTGTTGGCTAGTTAGAAAGGATGACAAAATCGTGTGGTTTTTACTTGTTAACGTCTTGACTCAGCTGGCATGTGAAGACTATTGTGTATACCTGGAGAGATAAGACACAAAATGTGGCAGAGTCAAATAACACTTACCTAAATAAACAAAAACTCAGAAAGGAAAAGTGTCCTTGGAGAAACTGCGTTGCACTCTCCAGGACCATACACTAGCAGCAATACACTAGTGACAAGCAGAGCTTTATAATTAACACAATTATAGCAGACCGACAGCACTGAATAACAAAATGAGAAAGATGATTTGATGCAATGTGATCCGACAATAATTAATTATTCATTTATTTATGGAAATAGGATTATCAAAAATGACACTGTGATCATTGATATATTTTAAATGTACTGACTCTGTAATAAGCAAATGTGAATTAGATACAATAAACAAACTAGAATGAACTACCATATGCTTCTTAACAGGTAGTTTGGATCTCTTTGCAGATTAAGTTATGGTTGCTGAACTCTATCGGCTTTGCTAAGTGTTGATTTCACACAATACAAGGTCAAGACAATATGTAATTTTTCTTACCAAAACTGTGTTTCACTGTAATTAATTAAAACAATTCTCTCATTCATTTATTTATTAGTCTCATAAATCAAATATATAATCAAATTATTATTACATAATTAAATAAATCATTTTTAACTCACAATTTATTGTAAGACATAAATTAAGCTAATAAACAAAAATTGGTATATTTCCAGTGCATGTAAATAAATTTAAATGGCTAAAAAGGGTGATTGAGAGAGAGTGAGTTTGTGTGTGTGTTTGCGCACACACATATGATAGTGATATGTGCACGCATATGCACAAGAGGAAGAGAAGCCATTCCTATAATCTCTGGTAACATGGTAACATTTTATATTGTAAAAATGGCACTGATGAAAGAGTCCATGTAAAATGCTGACTGTGTCCATCTGTTTCCACAGCAACAACTCAAACCAGTTACAGATTTGACCCCTGCCGTAATTACACTGTTCTAGATGATGACTGGAGAAAATGCAGAGACAGACTACTTCTGGTACAAATACAATAAAAAAACATGACGACACCCTTACTGAATGACACCCTTACCAGCTTTTGGAGGGGTGTGCGAGTTTTGTGGAATGTGGGGGATACACTGCACTTTGGCTCAGTGGATCTCTTCCACGACCAGAAGGTGGTCTATGGAACCAGAATAAATGAATACTTTCTGTCTGAGAGTGAAGACCACATCAGACTTGTCAAACCAGTGGTATCACTCCTAATACTGCACAGGTAGCAAAGGTATTTTGCTTGTGTCGTGTTCTGTAATTAGAAGTGGAAAACAGCATAATGGTGTATAAATCATGACCCACAAAACCTTTTCCTATATAACAATTCTTCTAAACTAAATTGCTTCACATTTTTTGTGGAAATGCGTGATCGCACAGTTGCTATGGTAACTGTGGTTGTTTTTTGATTACTATGGTGTTTCTAGGTGGTTACTAATGGTTGCTTTCAGAGGTGGAAGCCTGGTTTCATTCACCACCACTGTGAACAATTCTGACTCACTTAGTTTCTCACACCAGTCCTTCTCTGAACCTCTCTGTTCACACATTTCAAACTTCATTATGAGGGGATTTTGAAAATGAAAGAGTTCTCTTTTAAACTCAGGGTAGGGCAGGGGGTACACAAGTGGCTGCTACAGCCAGAAATTAAAACAGCGCATAGAAAAATCCATCAAAATTCTCAAGCTAACACATTTTAATCTCCTTAAAGTCAAAATAAACACATTTTACCCACAGAATACACATTTTGATATTTAGACAAAGTCCAACTTATTATCCAGTGTGCACAAGGGAAGGTAGCACATGGCCAAGGAGAGACCAAAACTGCTCAGTGAGACAAAAAAGATCATTAATATGAACACATTTATCACACAGAAGAGTGAAGATATGGCCCCAAATCAGCTAACTGAGCTGTCTAGCATCTTGGCTAAAAGGTTCAATCACTGATTATTTTTAACAAAACACAACAGAGATACGTCATTCATAATGGACCTGAGCTCCAGCACTCACAGAAGCATATTTGACATGAAAATGGCTAACGGAGCTCACTAGCAGCACCAAAACAAGTGTTCATGGGCAGATTATTCTTCAAAAACCACAACAAAAAGTGACGTGAACTTTCGTCTCAAAGGCTGTTTGAGTCTGCTGTGTCTTTAGCTCCGCAGGACTGATTTGTTGATTCGTGGCTGTCAGAGACGTGACATCACAATGCTAACTCCAATACTATTTCTCCCATGTAGACTCTCCCATGTAGCAGCGCTAAAACAAGCATTTAGAGTATTTTTAATTAAACCACAAACAGTGACATCTTTTTCATAACTGCCTTGAGCTTTGTCTTGCAGTTTGTTAATGAGTCTAGTATTTTCTGTTTCTTATAGCATTATAGTTTTGTCTTGTTTGTAGTGTGATCAACGTTTGTGTAAGCAGTAGATGTGT
>JBBIGA010045957.1:0-13134 GCA_037576975.1 Alestes dentex
AGAGAGAGAGAGACAGAGAGAGAGAGAGCCAGAGAGAGAGAGAGCCAGAGAGAAACAGAGAGAGAGAGACAGACAGAGAGAGAGAGAGACCGAGAGAGAGAGGGAGACAGAGAGAGACAGAGAGAGAGAGAGAGAGAGAGAGAGAGAGAGCCAGAGAGAGAGCCAGAGAGAAACAGAGAGAGAGAGAGACAGAGAGAGAGACAGAGAGATAGAGACAGAGACAGAGAGAGAGACAGAGAGACAGACAGACAGACATGGTGGAGTTGAGTTCGGGTCATTGTGGGAGATTTTTTCCCTCTGTTGAAAATGTTGTATATGGTTTTCTTTGTCTTTTTTCTTTTTCTTCTCAGTAGCAGTAGGGTTCCATTATAAGTTCTTTTTGTGGTTCTGTAGAGAACCTTTTTCAAAGAGTGTAAATTAAGGGACAGAGACATCACACAAAGAGGATTCATGACCTTTGACCTGCCAAACTGGTGGCACTGTTATGATTAGAGACTTTTCTGCTGAAAAAAAAAATCAATGAATAAAAACATATATTAACAAATTTATTAAGATTAGAAAGCATGAGTATCATAACAACACTTAATACTGTGTCTCTTTTCTCATCAGCCTTCAGTCCAGCTATAATAACTGTATAATACTGTTAATATTATAATAATGATAATATTATAACGATTGTAATGATAACAATCTAACCGTATGTTTAATAGTAATGCATTTATTTACAAATAATTAAATGTATTTTAAGTGGATTAGGTTTTATTGATTTGTACTAACAATATTCCATATTAATTGCACATATTTTTATATAATATACATAAATGATAGAATAAAATTATGTAACTCTATCAAGTCATATGACATATGATGATATTTGGGCATATTTGTGTTATATTATAGAAACAATAAAATTACTGAACTAATTCTAATGGAAGAAAACCTCAAACCAAAGAAACATAATAAATTTGTAAAAACTGCTGATTGGCTAAAATTCAAACCGTGAGCACGAAATGAAATCTGATTGGTTGCAAGTGAAAAGGCGTGGCGATTCCAAGGATTCCGTAAGCCCCGCCCCTCCCGCTGGCCATGGAAGTTCGATTCATTTCACTGAACCGACTCTTTTGAACTCTTTTGAACACTTCAATGAAGATCCGATTCAAAGATTCATTTCGTTCCCGTGTTCAGTTCAACAAGTGAGTCACTCTTCTGTAGATTAAATTGTCAAGATATTCAGTTATTTTACGAAATTAAACTGTGAAATTCTTCTGTTCGTTTAATTAAGAACGAACGACTGTAGGCCACTTCAGAGAGGGTGTTTTTTTCTTGTGTTAGGGTGGTATTTTGAGTTTTGTGAGGTTAAATTCACTTAAATATAATAGATGGACTGGTTCGCTGGTTCGACTGTTTTGATAAAAATGTTATAAAGTATTAGCTAAAACGTACTATTAAATAGTATCACAAAACTTGTATTGTTTGAAACTAATAGATAACTAACCCACAGGACTATACAAGTTGTATAATGTATTATTATTATATAACGTTAGAGACAATACTACTATACAGTCTTTCAGTCTATACAGTCTTTTTTTTTTTTTTTTTTAATTTTTTCTGTTGTCATATTTCTTTATTCCTTACCATTAAAATATGTCCAAGCTCTGAGCTTTTTTCAGTGAATTTCTTTTTAAATGTTTTAACACTAGTGGTTTCATTCTTATGTTCTTTTTACTGTTGTCATGCTTAAGTAATTTTCAGGGAAAAATACAAAAAAACAAACAAACAGAAACAGAAAAACATTGATTCAGTCAAGACTCCGGGGAATCGCTTCCACAGGTTCAATATGAACGAGTGTTTCACAAAGGAGCCGACTCTCCACAGACTGACTCCTGCACCACAAATCCAGCTTTGTTGGGCTGGAGCGAGTGATCCGAGTCCCGGAGCGAGTCTAGCCGCGGCGCTCAAAACTTTCCCAGAGCCTTTTTCTGCCGTTTACAGTTTCTAACTCGGGGAAAAACACGAAGACATGGCCTCGTCGGGTTTCGGAGGACGGGCTTCTCTTCTGTCGGCTGGTTTCAGGAGGTTTGCTTAGTTTTCGATGGGAGTCCATGAGGATCCGCTCCGCTCCAACAGGTAAACCAGCTCCGCCACACAATAGCGACTGGGGCTTATGCTAAGCTAACGGCTGGTCCTGGTTCTATTACTCTTTTTATTGTGATTTTCTGAAGAGGCGGGTCGGTTCTAGCGTGCTGGGTTCTGGCTTTCGTCCTGCTCCAGAGGGTTCAGTTTAAACGGCCATTTCTCATCTCCAATAAACAAACGAGGCAGTATTGGGAGCAGTCCTGAAAAGTTTTTACGAGCCTGGGAAGCTAACAGCTTTAGCCTGGATGAGGCTGTTTGGAGAAGAGCCTCAAAAAACAATAAAACAACAACAAAATATACGAGCTTCTATATCAGCTTTGATACTTTTCTTAGTTAATAATGACCTGCTTCACCGAGTCTGTTTTTCTTAAAGTTAGAGCCCGTATATGTGTGCATATGTGATAAAATACTAAGGTGTGTGTTGATTCCAGTGTTTTTATTTTATACAGTCTGAGATGTGGCCCCTAAGTAAGTTCCTTTTCGCTCTTGTGGGATTTTAATCACGCCCCATGAATCAACGTTTCATTATCTGTTCTCATTTTATTTCTCTCTTATTTCTTCATGGTGAAACTTCAAGACATACTTTTGCTTCCACTGTTTAAGTTTTGTTTGTTAATGTACGACGGTTTGTTTATTTACATCCGGGCTTTCTGTAGGGGGTAAATGTTGGGGTAATGTTAGGACCCACTCTAAAAAAAATAACAACCCAAAAAAAAAAAAAAAAAAAACCAGCATGGGGTCCCCATGTTGAGCCATGTGGCATTGTGGTGGGACACACTCAGGGGTATTGGCTACCTCTTGCTGCTGTAAGTGATTTCTAGTGGTGCTGAGTTCTGATGATTCTGTTCTGGTGTCCCTGTAATTTAGTACTTTGTGATTAAGTAGGGATGAGTCAGGACTGTACTGATTTTGATGTTCAGACTGATCTACATCTACTTTCAGGCACTCCCGATTACAGGTAGCCACAGCGGATCAACCGTCTCCATTTCCTTCTGTCCTCTGCGTTTTCCTCTCTCACAACAACTGCCTGCATGTCCTCCTTCACCGCATCCATAAACCTCCTACTAGACCTTCCTCTTCTCCTCTTCCCTGCAGCTTCATCCTCAACATCCTTCTCCCAACACTCGGAGTCTCTCCTCAGCATCCTCCTCCCAACACACTCGGAGTCTCTCCTCAGCATCCTCCTCCCAACACACTCAGTCTCTCCTCAGCATCCTCCTCCCAACACACTCAGAGTCTCTCCTCAGCATGTGTCCAAACCAACACAGTCTCGGCTCTCTGTCCAAAAGGTCCAACCCAAGCTGTCCCTCTAATAAACTAATTTCTAATCCCGTCCATCTTCGTCACTCCCAGTGCAAATCTTAACATGTTCAGCTCTGCCAGCTGATATTGAGACTGATTTTCTTATTAAGACCATTACTTATTCATATCCTGCTCCTCATAATGTGGTGTGACGTCACATTAAAAGATGTAATATTCAGCAGTTATTGACTTTTTTAGTGTCCTGAGTAGGGATGTCACGATTATAAATTTTGATGGCACGATTATCATCTGCAAAATAATCATGGTTTCACAATTATCACGATTATTTTGCATGTATTAATTTCACAATGTAGGCAATCACATTCTTTAGAAGTTTTACCTTTTATTTACTACTTTCTCTTTAGAAAAAAAAGACAGAAAAAGACCCATCGTCTAGAATATGTCCCTCTGTATTCTTGGGGTATCCAAAAAACTCCCATATGGCAGACTTCAGTCGCTTCTTTGGTGGAACTAAAGCGTATTCAGTTTCTTCCACTGCCGTTGTTTAGTGCGGTCAAGTGAGCTGTCATTCGCTGATTGTACTGTGTGTGTTTCTAGCACAAGTGCACCACTGGTGAAACGTTTTCGTTCCAAGCGAGTCCTGCCAATCTGTTGATAGCACTGTTATAATCTACATTTTTATAAGCGCTAACAGAAACACGATGTTGAGAAGCCTTTACCATTAATTAATCGTACGGCTTTAAATCGCGGTTAATCGTGAAACCGGTTAATCGTGACATCCCTAGTCCTTAGTTTCCTATATATAAGGAGGAAGGAGTGACCACTACAAATGTAACATCACTGATCCAATCTAGCATCTGCCATTTAAAACCAAAGCTCTGTTAGAATGTAGGAGTTTATCCATATTTCAGTACTGACCAGTCAGGTACCAGTTCTGTACCAGTTCTCCATACCCATCCCTCAGACAAAGTATTTGGTTTAAGTTTGTAAGTTTTTATTTGTTGTGACCGTGTAAAAGTGCCTGTAATAATTCACCATGTCTCCCACTCTACAGACTTTCTCCTGAAGAGACGTGGAGGCAGGGGAGGGTGGATGTTCATGCTGTAATCTGAGCGTTTGGATTACTTGGGTGTCCACCTAGATGTCGGCAACGGTGGGAGAACATCTTTTAAGTGAATTGCAGTGATGGCGACCAGTTGGAGGAACCCGGACGAGGAGGATGAGGAAAATTATTCCACTAACATCCCACTCAATAAGGTGAGGCAACTTTTCTTCTCGGCGTGTTCTGTTATAGCCCAGACTGCGACCCACTAACAGATAAGGGGTGGTGGTCATGGGGGGCACTCTGAGGGACGTGCTTGATGCTGCATGAGTCCACAGTTTTACATTCTGTGTGCTTTGTTTCTTTTTAGGTTGTGTTTAGACAAGTTTAGAAAGAAAATGGTTGAGTTAAAGTGCTAAAGCTTAGCGATGTTAAGGGTTAAATTCAAACAGAGCTCGCTAAGTGTTCATCTGCTTGGCTTTTTTGGAGGTTACTGTAATTTGAGTAAACTCCATGTTGAAGACACTGCCTTCTTATGTAGCCACTGTTGTGAGGTTTGCTAATCAGTGGTTCTGTCTGTTATATTTATGTGTGCCAGTATTTGTGTTTATAGGCTGGAACTGTGTTCACTGTATGTTGTCTGTTGTTCATGTTTTGCAAGCACTGTAATGTATTCAACCTAATGAAACTGTGGCACAAAGCTCAGATATCATAATGGCTCACATTGTACTGCTGTTGTTTAATGCCCCATAAAACCTAAATCCATGTTTTCTTCATTCTAATCTTGCCCTGGTGGGCACACAATATCTATATATCTACAAAGTGTATCGTGTGAATAACTTTCTAATATCCAATAAATGGCAAACGTATTTGAGAAAAATGATCCTTTTTTGGGAAAAGCTGGGTGTTCCTGATGTTGAGGCATGTCGACGCTAGCAGTCCGCTCGTCAGTCACGAGGTGATTATGGGTTATGAGAGAGAGAGAGAGAGAGAGAGAGATGGAGATAGATACACACACACACGTTAGGCGTTTTTCATTAGCGCTGTCATGTAGAGGTTCTCATTCATTTTTTTCAGCTTCGCTCTCACTGACTTTGCAGGATGAGAATGTTGGGCTTAGGGCTGTCAGGCACGGATGCTTGTTATAAAATTAGGCCACGCCCCTTCTCGGGTAGTTATTTTAACATTTCAGTCATATTGAGGCGAGTACTACGTCATATTCTAGTTACAAATGATTAATTTGTCACCATTCAGAACAAAGTTTTCTCGTGTTTTGGTGAAGATTCCTGGTGACACCTCAGTGCTGCTACTTCACGCGTCCACTTTACTGACCTCTCCACCTGTTCAGCCTAAACTGGAGCCTGTCGCTGTTTCTGGTGTGATGAAGGCGGAAGGGATGAGCTGCTTGGAGAAAGTCATATAGAGTGCTAGTAGATATGTTATACACAGGGTAAACTTATGATCTTATATTGTGAAAAATTGAATGCAGTTTCACACGTATAAAGACTACCCGTCACTTATACACAGTAAGGTCTAAATTGACTGTATTGTCCGCTACGCAGAATTACTAGGGTGCAAATCAGTAAAAAAAAAAAAAACCCAAACAAACAACAGTGTAGTCGATCCAAAGCAGATGAAGCATCCCTTTAGCACTCAGGAAGCACTGCTTCAGTAATTGCATTAATGCTAATTATCTGATGGTAAGATATATTTAGAAATGGTCCTGTTTGGTCTTATCATAACCAGTAAATTTCTGTATTTGCTCACAAGCTGTTTGTTTCTGTCCGAGGAGTGAGAGGTAGTTCTCAGGTCCGTTAAAGTCATGCCTGGATGTGTCTGGTAATGCTGGCATGGTCACTGGTGCAGTACCGAGATACTCAGAACCTTCGCCTCTGAAGGTTCCGAGTATCTCGGTATTGCTCTGGCTGTGGGCGGAGGGGCCCGTGCAGGCTGGGGGTCCGCCGGAGTTCAGCTGGTGCCTGAAGCCTGAAGCCTGAATGCATGAGAGCGAGCCTGTTTGTTTCTGCTGTTGGTCTGTACGTTCTGCTGTTGGTACGCGGGTCAGAAACCCGTGCCTCGTCCGTGGTGATTGAATTAGTCCCCAGCTTCTTCAGTGCTCCCCACACACACACACGTACATTTACCACCACAGTGTCAGCGTATCAACAAGATGCCACACATTCCTTTTTGTACAAACCTCCCACCCCCACAGCTCGACAAAAATGTAGTCGATTACACCCCCCCAATGGTCCAACAAAAACTTTGTAGATGACCACGGGGTCAGCAACGACCACAAATAGAATCTCATTCTGTGGGAAACACTGTTCTTTATGAGAGGCACCATGCCTTAGTAGTTTTGGGCAGGATTTACAGAACACTGCAAACGATCCCATTCAGTGTAGTGCGTGTGTGTGTGGATGTATATACACACATTATGTAATGTATATATGTCTATACATTTGTCTGTATATACACACACACACACACACACACACACACACACACACACACACACACTTAGGTATATATGCATTTATAGCTATTCATACAATGCATGTGTATTTCTGTGTAGGTATGTTTACAGCTCTGTCAGTGTCACTTCAGTATCAGCAAAATTACTTTAATAAAATGTGAAGCAATTAATTAATTAAGTATAATTTTGGTCCCCGTTCTGCTGGCCGTCTTTGAACCTCTCTCATAGTACGAAGTAGAACCACTGTTTAGGAGCCACAACCAAAGAAATCAACGCGATTGTCATCTTTTGCCTGGGAACAGCTCAGAATCGTACCACGTGTAACAGGCATTAGGTATACAATGTTAAATGTGCTGTTGTGGATTTATGGGTTTTGTTTTGGCAGGATTTGTCTAACGGACATTCCCGTTCACTTCAGAAATTAATGGACATTTTTATATGTGTAGTATGTTAACGTGTACACGCTTACCAAGACACATTCCTCACACTCAATGTAGTAAAACCAATTCTAAACGTGTCGTGAGAGCTGTGAAAATACGTACAACTTGCTTTTGCCTTATGTGTTTAAGTTTAAGACGTTGGCAACATCTGTTGCCCTTGTTTTAAGAAGGAGAGAATGGCATCTCATCTCTCAGAACGGCGAGCGATTTCACAGTCTAAAGTTCATGGATTTATTGTCTTTTGTTGAGGGAAGCCAAGGCAAAAGAAATCAAATTCTTTGTCCGCAGCAGAAGAAATGAAATTCTTTGGAAGCTCTTGAAGGAAATTCCCTGGCAAGCTCACGCGTTTGCTCGTAGAGTTTTGGCACTGAGCTCCAGCGGCCTGCATTTTCACCGCGGCCACAACACGAGTAGAGTATATCATTCATATATGTGTCTGTGTGTATCTATATATTAGATATATATACACACACATATGATATATTTTTTATATATATATATAAAAATATAATATATATGTATGTATATACATGTGTATATTTGTGTATATATGTGTGTTGTTCTATGTATTATGTAGTATTCTGTGTATTATATGATTGTTGACATATTACAGTTCTGACAAATATAAAAAAATGCAAGTATTTTCTTCACTCTTGTGTTTTAAATGGCAGAAAGGTTGAAGATGGGGACATTTTTGCCCTTTGCCCGTGGCTATTTCTGACAGTGTGTACCGAAGGGCTGAGCACACAGTCAGCGTGAACTCCAGCCACGGGAGCGCAGTGATAATCATCACAGCCCTCAGGGCACGTCCTCTCTGACACCTTCATAGTGAGATTAATTACACTGCGTTTTGCTGAATTCACCAGTGGAGTTTCCTGAACTTTTGTCTTCATGACTGTCAGGTTACTTTTAGATACTTCAGTTTTTCTGAGGTTCATTAACAGGTTGAAACTGATAAAAGGTGGGAACATTTGGCCTAGGTATTTGCCTTCTCAGTGAAAATACGAAATGAAAACAGACCCCTTCTGCCCCCCCCACCCCCGTTTTAAACATAAACTAAAGAGGGCTAGAAAAATAAAGAAATGATTGATAAAATACATCCATACAGACCAAATACAGTTTGTACAGTTGCTATGCAGTGGTGGCGCTTGTTGTTGTTGTTGTTTATTTGCTTTCTACCATTGGTCTCAATCTGTCTATCCATCTAGTTTCCCAGTAGTGCCCGTCATATACCCAGAAAAGTGTGTTGTGGCTGTAATTTAACACAATAACACGTTGTCACATCGCTCAGCGCTGTGTGTGCGTTTCTTCAGAATCCGTTCTCTCGTTTTTTATGAATGAGACACGTTAAAGGGATTGACTTCAATGACGACGAATAGGTGTTTGTGAATGGCGTGGTGTTCGTCTTTCCTCCTCTTTCAGGAGATTCAGTGTCCCTCGGTTTCACGCTGCTCCCGGCTGGCTGTCTGAATGCAGACCTTTGTGTGGACCCCCGCCTGCCTTCACGATGGGTTGAAGGTCATCTATTTATAGGACCTGTGGATTTCTCCACACATCACTCCCTCACCTTTAATGTAATATGCAGGGTTGTCTCTTTTCCTTTTTTTCCTTTGCTGAAACAATCAGGTGGACGATGATGTTTGCCACGACACTAGCGGGTCCGTCTCAATTTTTCCAGCTTTCGTAAGCAAGCGATGGAGAAAGGAAACACATTTCCGACACGCTGATTTAAACGAGCGGCGGATTTAATGAGAGCGCAGGAAGGAGATTGAAATCTATGGCGTTCGAAGCAGCTCGTCCTCAGATGGATGTTTGCGTGTTTGTGTTTGTTGACTTCTTCGCTGAGACAGATGATCCGTGACCACGACTGAATGGCAGGAACACAATCACTGTGCTGGGCTCAGTTTTCTGTAGCCCTGCTGTCCTGGAGATAGAATCTAGGATGGCCAGTTGTGGGATTTTATTGACTAAACATTTGCCTTAATTGGAACAAGGCTGTCAATAGTGATTATATCAATATTAATGTAATGTAGGATACTATTAAAAGCCACTTAGAACATTATAGCAACCCCATAGCAACCACTGCAGTTACCACAGCAACCAGCTGCCTACACCTTAGCAACCACCTAGCAACACCATAGCAACCACTGAAGGTACCACAGCAACCGGCTAGCTACACCTACAGTGCCATAGCAACACTATAGCAACCATCTAGCAACAACCACAGTTACCACAGCAACCAGCTAGCTACACCGTAGCAACCACCTACAGTGCCATAGCAACACCATAGCAACCACTCAATCACGTCGCATTTTCTCATGGAAATGCATTCTTGTCATTATTATTGCAGTATAATGTACTATTTTCTTTGATGTAATATAGTCTCCTGTTTCATTAGGTTGCAGTAGTGTTAATGTAGTATAATCTACCTTTTATTTTTGATTGTTATAGTATAAGCATAATGGAGTATGTTGATTCTTGAGTTATCAGTTTTGTTTTTTTAAAAAAAAAAAACCTTACAAACTAACAAACCATGTAGATCTCAAAAGACGTTCCTTAGTGGAAAAGGTGAGCAGTCTTTAAAGTGTATAATTAAAACCATTGATTTTTGTAGAGACCAGTTTCCCATTAGGCCCAGTTTAATGTTTTTGGGGTAGTTTATAGTGAGTAGTCAGCATAGTTTAGTGCTGTCACTGATGTAATTATAAATTATCAAGTTATCACACAATTATCAAGTAATTAAGTAATCATCCCTGGATAATCACTGAATACTCAATAGAGACTAATGGACTCGCCTATTAATAATATGTTTCGCTTTGACAGTTTTCTCGATCCCAAACCCCATTCAGGCGAAGCACAGGGTCTATTTTGTGTCTCAGACGGAACCAGTAGGATTTAAAACATGCAAAGTGCCAGCTTACTCCCCACTGGTTCATCCAGAAGGTAAATGTAAATCAGTGATGGAAATCATGGACTTCATTCTGGGAAATTCCTGCCAGTGCTTTTGCCCGCTTCTCTGAAATGTAGGGCTTTTCCTATGTAGGCCATCATTTCTGTTCTTTATTAATCAGTCTTCCCTTCCTTCTACTTTCCTGAACTGGGTTAAGCCCATTTTGTTCAGAAACAGCAGTTGTAGTGCTCATTACTTCTTAATAGTCAGAGTAATGATGATAAAAAGGTTAGTCTGTAACAGGACGTCCCCAGACCTTCATGGTCTGTTTTTTATTCTGAACGCCCCCAGCATTCGAGTGCTTTGGTAGATAATTTCTGAAGGCTTTCCGCTACTTTCAAGAGGAGCGTTTAACTCTTGAAGGCTTTTAAGTACTTTTGGTTGTGTTCAGTCTACTGTATGCAGGGTCAGTCCAATTATTAATAAATAAAAAGGACCCATATTGTGGGAAACAGATTTTTCCTTCAGTTTATTTTTAAAATAAGAGTTTGTAAAATTGAACATGTTAACACACACTTCAGTCCTCAGCCCATGTGGCCCACATATGGATACTTAAAGGGCACAAAGTGTCTCTCACATAAAGAGAATTCACCGGCTCTGTTCTTGTCAGTTTCAGTCCCTTTCAAAATGAGCCGTTTCAGGGCTCTGTCCCTTTCATGCAAATAAGCAGTTGCTGGCCACGCCCCACACATCCCATGCTTACGAAATGAAACAAACAAGCTAGTTCATATTTAACTGCGATAGAAACACAAAAGTCATTATTTGAAAGTACTTACATCTCCCTCATCTGCTGACTTGTCACGGACAGTAGGTACAGATCCCCCCACAACGCAAGTTAGCTCCGTAATCACAGCTCCTTTTTCGAATTTTTTTAGCAGTATTTAAGGTGGAACGAAACCGATTGTTGCTGGGACATGGCCATCGAAAATGAAGTGGCGCCTCGCAGTCCTTTGGTTTTCTCTGTCTGGGAGAAAGTGTAGGGATTTGTGTTGTTCTTTACAACAACAACACAACACTTACTGAGTGACTTGTCCTTACATGTAGCCGTAGCGCTCGGCATATCCGTGCTCGTAAAACTAGCAGACAAAATGGCAGTTCTTTAACTAATCTAGTGGGTGGAGGCTTGACGGATTAGGGGCGGTTCTATGCAAATTGGCCCAGTATTACATCATAATGGGCTCGCCGTCCAAACGGCTCATTTTGAAAGACACTGAAACTGTCAGTAATAAACCTGGTGAGATCTCTTTATGTGAGGGATTTTGTGCAAAGAACTTCATGAACATGTTTTGTAGACCATAGACCTATAATAACTTGTTTTTAAAAAAAGTGAGATTTGCATTATATGTCCCCTTTAAGAATGAGTCAGTTGAATTTGTGATGTCACATATACGTTATTTTATGACTATAGCAGTTTATCCTCCTAAAGTCTAAAGGAGTGTTTCAAGCTGGATGAGTTATTGAAAGAGATGCAAACAGAACAGAGGCACTTTCTATAATGTGTGTGTGTGTGTGTGTGTGTGTGTGTGTGTGTGTGTGTGTGTGTGTGTGTGTGTGCGCACGTATCTTAGCCTGTTTAATTTAACTGGAGATGTGGTTGGAAAATGGTCATGTGAAAATGACTGTTTGGTTTTTATGTTTATTGTAAAAAAGCACACAAGGATTACAGGGATATTACATAATGCATATAATAAAATGCATAATCTAAAAACTGTGTATTGGTACACAGTTGCTGTCCTGTTTTAGCCTCGAAGGACTTTCCACCACACATTTTGTACAGATGTTGCTTGCCTTTCAGTCAGTGAAAATCACATTTATGGCTCCAGCATTCCCAGCTCTCAGGTCCTGGTGCTCATTAAGAGTCTCCTCCACTCACATTTCTGTGTGCCTTGTTACCAGTGGTCATATGATTAAGTCCTTGTCTTGGAGGAAAAATGCATCCTCAATTCAATAGAGGCGACCAAATGGCTTATAGTGAGGCCAGACGCAGGCTGGTGGGGAATTAAGACTGCTGTTAAGGGGAGAAAACCAAATTTTAAGAAAATCTACTGTGATATGTATAAATAATGTATGTATATACACACACACACACACACTTTCAAAATATGTCCAGACTAATCTGCTGAAACAGCCAGTTTTGAATTAGTAGTTTTTGTGATGTCACAAAAGTTAATACATTTACATAAATCCATCTATAGCAGTTTAGCCCCGCCCACTCACTGTTGGACAGAGTGTTTCAGCCTAGACTGCATGTTGAACAAGGCACAGTACAGGCAAGCCGATCAGAACAGAGCACATTTACAAATATCACTCTAAATGGCACAAAAAAACCCAAATTCTCATGGACAAATAGAGAAAAGCATTATGCTTCAAATATAAAATGAAGCAGCTTATTTTCTTCTCTTCTCTGATGATTGTGAGCGTTACAGTGATGGTGATTTATTCTCTGATGATTGTGAGCGTTACAGTGATGGTGATTTACTTCTCTGATGATTGTGAGCGTTACACTGGTGGTGATTTACTTCTCTGATGATTGTGAGCTTTACACTGATGGTGATTTACTTCTTTGATTGTGAGCGTTACACTGATGGTGGTTAACTTCTGATGATTGTGAGCGTTACACTGGTGGTGGTTAACTTCTGATGATTGTGAGCTTTACACTGATGGTGATTTACTTCTCTGATGATTGTGAGCGTTACACTGGTGGTGGTTAACTTCTGATGATTGTGAGCTTTACACTGATGGTGATTTACTTCTCTGATGATTGTGAGCGTTACACTGGTGGTGGTTAACTTCTGATGATTGTGAGCTTTACACTGATGGTGATTTACTT
>JBBIGA010045997.1:0-13133 GCA_037576975.1 Alestes dentex
ACACACACACACACACACACACACACACACACACACACACACACACATGCACACACATACACACACACACACACACATGAACTGTGTAAAGCGAGCTCTGCCTGGGCTCTTGGGCTGGACATGGGCCAGAAAGTCTCAGGTTTTGGGTAAAACACTTGTCTGTGAACCTGCTGACCACAAAGTTGCAGATTCAAACCCCCCCCACTTTCTACCACTGTGTCCTTGAGCAAGACACTTAACCCTCAGTTGCTCCAGGGAGATTGTCCCTGTAACTAATGATTGTACGTCGCTCTGGATACGAGCATCAGCCAAATTCCGCTTTACCATTGCTACTCACAGCACCTTGCAGTCGGCTTTCAATATCAGGCCTCAACGTACTTTTAGCAAAAAAACAGTATTCTGTCATGTTTTTGCTGACAGTCACTTTTCACATGAGAGCATTAAGGGGCAGCTGATCAAACACAAATACACACGCCTGATTACGGCGCATTTACTCCGTATGAAGTTACTGCTTAATGTACTGTCACACTCCAGCAGTGCTCTGGGCTTGGAGTGATCTGGAAACATTTTAGGGTTTCACTCCTGTCTATTGTTTCATCCTCCAGTGTTTTCCTTCACCTCTTATTCACCCTCATCATGGGTTCATCTCTACCGTTTCTGCTCCGAAAGCATGTCTCTCGCCCTTTCTCTCGCTCTCTCTCGTGCTCTGGCTGCGGTGTCTCTGTTTTGTCTCCTGGCGTAGGCCGGGAGTCTTTAGGGGAAACACTCAGGGGAGTCTGCTGGCCGTAGTGTTTACTTTACCCTGTCTGACAGGCTGGACCTGGAATCATATTTATGTGGTTGTGCATTTTGACCCCCCCGAGACGTCCCTCAGTGCTCACACATGTAAATTGCTGTGTCAAGAGTGTGTGAATATATATACTATATATACTGCCAGTCAAAATCTTTTGCACACATTTTGTACATTTGCAGGTTAATATTTGCTAAAAGTACACTAAAAATAACTACATTTATAGAATGTTCACCATGTGAGTATCTTTGTTATTCATCACTACTGACCTACAAAAAAAACACTTAAAATAAATATAATGTGGCTCCAGACAATATGTTATGTATAACCAGACAATATGTAATGAGGTATTAAGTGGATGAAACAGTTAACAAGTACATTTAAAGTGACTGCATCACTTTTTTCTGATTGGTTAAAACTGACGAAATTGGGAAGAGGCCTTTTTTTTACTGTCTGTGCAGAATAAACAACAACAATAGAGATACAAACTGGGAAGCTGAGGAAATACAAGTACTACTGTCTATTTTTTTACTTGGAGTTTTCTAACGCTGTGGGAAACACAACGGCACACCAGGACATCACTTACAAGTTAGCTGAGGTAGGTTTGCATTGCATGGCTAAACAATGCAAATAAAAAATTTAAACACTCAAACAAACAAAAGAAAAATTGTCAGATGGTGCGACTCCATGGACACGGATTTGGGCTGACTGGCCATAAACAGTGGGCAGAGATTTGTGCTGCTAACGTGTCAGAAATACTGTGCCCGGACTAAAAGACGCGATGGAGAATCAAGGCATGTGACGATGTTATGCCATCGCAGTGCGGTTTCCCAAAGTGCCTCAAGAGAACATCATTTATCCCTGTGGGTGGGTAGGGTGCCCGCTATAACTCAGAGTAAAACTTTGAGGCCTGTTAGCTAACGTGGAAGAGTTGCAAGTGAGTGTTCCCCTCCAAGCGTGTTGAGCTCTCCAGTGGAAAAACAAATATGCTGGTGCTTCTGGGGCCTTTGAGAAGTACTTTCGCCCTCCCAATGTTGGTTGCATCCAATCAGCAGTGGGAACTGATCAGGACCAGAACTGGAAGAGGGGTCTGGGTGGTCTTGCTTGATTCCTAAATAAATGCTAAATGTCAACATTTATTCTAAATATGTTTAAAAAACTTAATTAACACCTTTTAGCATTTAGAGTGGTTTTATAGGTCAATACTTTGTTTTGATGTTCTAATCAAATGTAAATACATAATTAAGTATGTATATATTTCCATCACTGTGCATTGTGGTTACATTTGATTCACATTCTGCATCAGAAAGTACAGCTTTAAGTCTGCACTTCCAATATTCTTTGTTTGTTAGGATAGCGGGCCTACCATTACATTGCAAAATGATATTAAAATGATAATATCAGTGCTAAAATATCCCAAATGATCATCAAAGATCTCTTTTACATATGAGCACAAATTTGAATATGAATTTAAAGTTTCAAGAACTTCTGCTTTTGTTTCAGTTTGAATTTGATTTTGTATCACTTCCAAGCATTAAGGATCCATGCGCTGAATGATTCTTTAGAGCAGAGATTCAAATCAGTTCTGTTTCAGGAGCTCTAGTTGAGATGATCTGGGGTGGGGGAGTAAATATCATTTCTTTTTAAGGGGATAGGGCTTGCACCTTGTGGGCGCCCAATCGGCGCACCCCCTGCCGGTGGTGTCCTAGGTAACCTCCTAGGTTGACTCTGCCTAGTAATGCCTCTGCAGCAAATCACCAAAGGGCAACCAATTCAGAACATGTCAGCCAAAGTATTGCCCTACAGCATGCAGCACATTCCTAAAATACAGCCAGTAAAAAGTGATGCACATGAATTTTCCACTCCACTCAATACCGGATGTACACCAACCAGGGCAGCGGCATCTTCACTAAATTCGTGAAAATACACTAAAAGCGTTCAATATCACTAAGGCTAGACAGCGAGAAGAGTTGTGAAGAATGATGCTTTGTTAGTGGGCCTAAACAGGTGAAAAGTCAATTCCAGTCAAGTCTATTAAAGCTTATTGTCATTTCAGCCATATACACAGTACACAGTGAAAGCAAACAATGTTCCTCCAGGACCACAGTGCGACACAAGAACAAAAACAGACCCACAAAGAACAAAAACGGAGAACACAAGACTACATAAGTGCAGATAGGACTGGAATACACAGAGTGGAAAGAGAGCAAGAGAGACACAAGAGCAATAAAACAACAGGACAAAACGACATTTAGTACATTTAAATGAATCCGAATTATGATAGATACTGCAGAGGAGTTGTTAAGTGTGCAAAATAGCAGAATAGAAGTAGAACAGCAATAAAGGATTGTGTAAACAATAGCAGCAGCAGGACAGAGAATGTGCATTATACAATAAATAGATTGCTCATCATAGCATATTTTATTGGCACCCCCCTCCTCACTCCCTTACCGGCAGCCCAAAGAAGTTGAGAACCCTGCTTTAGAGAGCCAGAGTGGTGCCACTGACCCAGAGAAACCTTTATTTTCAGGAGTGTATTGAGCACTGGTCTGGTGTAAGTGCATGTTTCTGGATGTTACTGTTGAGTCCTAGTAGATATTTTCTCCTCTGTACACACAGTACAGTCTTGGACTCCTCTCTTCCTCTGCTGCTCCACAGATTCCAAAACATCCTTCAGAAAGCTTGTCGCACGTCCAGTAAGCGACAGCTCATCTTGCCAGCAGTTTTATGTTATTCTAAGGTGACCTTTGCCCTATGCTTAACCACTGCAGTGTGAGACGTATGGAGGCGAGAGTGAAGTCATGCCAGAAAACAAAGGGGCAAAGCGGAGAACAGCTTGCTAGCGCACCCCAGTAGTGCCAGTCAGACGCACTCGGGGTATTAACCTCCATGTAAAGCGAAACAGGCCTGTTTTAATAAAAGTATGTATTAGCAACCAGGGGCTTCATGCAATCCAGATGGTCTCTTTATTTGTGGTTGTGCCACAGAGGCACGAATTTTGACTTTGTTTCATAACCAGAGAGACGGTGGTTTTTACAATTTTAGTTCGGCCTCTTGAAATGAATGGCATTTTTGTTTTTGCTGAATACTAAATGTGTATTTGTGTGTGTTTGGGTAGAAGTCATGCCAAGAACATTCTTCTTGTGCAGATTCGGAATTCTGCTCAGATGCATGAGCACAGTTTTCATGAATCCTCTAAAATGCTGAGAAACACCAGAGCGAGAACTGTAGAGTAACATCAATACCTTTACAAGAGGAGAAAAAAATGTTTTAAAGGTGATTTCTCCTAATATTTCAGAATTACCTTTTAAGCTGTTTTGCAAGCTTTTATTACTGCTGTGTTTCTTTGCTTATTACTAATATACTATTTGCGTGTTCACTTTTTATTATTATAAAAATATCTTCTTTTTTTTTTTTTTTAAAGAATAACAATTCTGTTATTTTTTCACCACTTTTCAACTCTAACTGTGATTGGTCCACATGTCATTGTTGTCAGTCACTGTGCAGAACCTCCAGTGGTGCCGAGAGCCATGAAAAATGTGTGGACTAACAACTGTGGGTTCAGTTTTGCACACTTCTTTCACATCACACGGCAAGCTTTAGCCAACCACTAAAACATTTCAGTTTAGACCAATCTAGCGAATTAAACTAAGCTAGCTAGCTAATTCATAAAAAAGCTCTTTTTTCTTGGATATTTCCAATTGCTCCTCACAATGAAAGAACCTGCAGCCCGAGGAAGTGACCGTAGTTAAGGAAAGGTATGGGCTGCTGTGGAAGTGTTTGAGATTGTATTACATTCTGTCTTCATGACCCAGCTGAAAAAACACATTTGAGGGTTCACTAAAATATATAATTTCTAATTACCACCCTAACCTTTCATGTTTACTGCTTCTGTCATTTGTACCAGTTAAAGCACATTGACATCCATTGAAATGTTGTGTATGAATGAACCTCTTGTCTTTTCAGCTGCTTAACTAGAAGAAATGAATATTTTTCCTCATAGTTGTGGGATAGTTGAAGGTAAAAAGGTGAAATGCCCTGTTTTTCACAGTTTATTGAGATTTATACGTGACTCGATACATTCGCCGGGCCTGCTTTTGCTATCTGGCTACTCATCTCCTCAGAAAATCTGCTATTTCCATAAAACCTTCTGGCCAAGCTCTCTGTGATCATGAAGACATGTGTGCTCGCTTTAGCCTGCGCTGGTAGTCGTTTCTGTGAGCCTCTTGGCCGACCCAGCATCATTATCGTAAAATCATTAAGGACCTGCTCTTAAAACATACAAAGGTAAGATTACACATGACTCTGTGTTTCCAGACTCTGCCATGGTAGTTGATGTTACAAGCTGAACTCCTTGCAAAGCAAAGCTTTTAAACAGTTTTGGTGTGAACAAGGTTTTTAAACTATTTACTGAATTTATAGAACTTGCAACAGTTATGTAACGGTGACCTCAGCCACAAGAGAGCTGTAAAGACTTATTTGACAAAAAGACCACAGTTTACTGCCCGTTATATGCTAATCACGTCGTTCTTTGCCATAAATGGTTCTACGACTGTAACAAGAGCAGAAACATTTTTTGGTGATTCAGAGATCCCTAAAGAATTATACTAATGCCATGTATGCAAAGAACCGTTCTGATCAATATGGTCCTTCTTTCCTCCTAACAGAAACAGACTGTTACACTGGTGTAGATCAAGATCCTTCCATTCAAACCCTGGCGTGCATGTGTCAAAACCAGTGTTTCACGAAACAGTCCTCAAGGTTTACTGTATAGGCCACATATTTGACTATTCCAGCTCCCAACACACTTGAACCAAGTCATTAAGAAAACTAAACAGCAGGTGTCTGTTATACGAAGCATTGTAGGCAAGTTTTCTGACTCAGTTTCAAACACTGATAAATGCAGCCATGGTCAATTCATTGTTACTATGACTTGGGTTGGATCCACCCTCTTTTCTTTTTGTGGATTTTTTATCCAGTTTCCCCTCAGTTTAACTGTATCAAATTCTCACCTGCAAGCTTGGTGTTTTTTGCTATAGCTTGTAGTGGATAACAACACTGCTCTCCCTGCCTGGACCAAACTCATGTAACAGTCACCTGTGTTTACACAGTCATACTGCAAGTTGCTCTGTGTATGCAAAAATTCAGTTAAAGTTCAATTCAGTCCAGTTCAATTAAATTCAATTAAGTTCAGATCAGTTCAGTTTCATGAATATATTACTTTTTACAGCTGACGTTGTCACAAAGGTTCTTTACAGAATCCAGGCCGGAGCACCTACTGAGCAAACTGTGGTAAGGGGCTAAAGCTAGAGGAAGAAACTTTGGAAGGAACCAAGACTCAAAAGGGATTGAAATGCCTTCAAATTTTAATAGATAAAAAGTCCAGGTATACGTAAGAGTAAAAATGTGGACGACCTGGGGGCACCCAAGGACTAATTTGCAAACCACTGCTATTAACTACTGGCATAAAATGATCTCAGGGCTACTCAGGAGAGCAACTTGTGCACAGTTACAGCGAAGAACGCCACCAGTGAAAAGATATGAGCCCTGGGCCCGTGTCCAGAAAGGTTTGGTCATTCCCTTACTCAAACAAACTCACTGGTGCTTCAGGAATGCAGCTGAATACCCCTGATACCTAAAGTCACACCAATTTAAACACCAACGTACGCATGGCTCCACGAGGACAGAATTTATGGAGTAGACCTACAGTTCCACTGGGTGCCACTATCAACAGCTGCGGAGAAACTCTGCTCTGTTTAGTTTTTCATAGAAATATCTGTTTTACACTCCTAGTCACTTAATATATTTATTGCATGTCATGCATGAAACGCGAGCCTATTTGCCACATCATCTGAAATTTTAGGCCTCTGGTTTGTCGGCTGCATCTCAATGACATTTAGGTCAGAGGGTACATAATCTCATTAACATAAGGGGTCCGTTACGGTCCCTAAACGCTGCCGAGATTTACAGACATGGTAGGACGCAAAGCCATTTTATTTTTGGAAGGCCTCCTGGGACACATCAACATTGAGTCTGAGTTGAGTGGAGCCAGCTGAAGGAGACGGAGGCTATGAACATATGGCAGTTATCAGTGAGGTATTGTTCAATGTCTTATCACTTACTCTCAGCCGATGATCTGCGTTCTTTTAGTATGTTTTGCATTATAAATGAATCGCAACTGACTGAATCCAAGACGAAGATGACTCTTTCCAGCTATTGGAAACTGCCTGTGATTTGGCTCTCCCAAAGCAAGAACATGATGGACTGCAAAGCTCTTTAAACTGCCTTAAACTCTTTAAACAATGACAACATTGTTAAACGGAACAAAACTTATGAAATATGAACAATCAATTAATTTTTATCTTAGAAACCTGTTAAACAATTTCCTCCTTTCCACATGTATAATCAATCAGCCAAGACTGGAGATACAAGGCTTATGCTACCTATGTGGTTTCTAACACTCTGGGGTGTATATATAAACAAAATAGTCTTCCATTACTTATGTATTACTTGTACTACCGCATCTCATTTCTTTGTGGAATATTTAACCTGTTTAATCAGAGTAAGCATGCACATTTGCTCAATAGCTACAATTGAAACAAAATGCTAAAATGCTTAATGAAAAGAGCATTTGACCTGTAGACAGTGCTTTAGTAGCCCTATTGTGAGATTGCACGGTTTAAAATGATTACAAAAAACCCTCTGATGACATATCTTGAAGGTAAGATTAAATTTTTTTTTCCTTATCCAAATTATTTGGCTAGTGTAGACGTCTCCAGCTGCACTCACTAGCTAGGACTTCACCCAATGATATGATACCATCAAACCACGTCTTTTCAAACTGATGCTAACGCAACATCACTTAACCGCGTGATGAGCTTGGGGGAGAACACTGACCACCAATTTAGTTTTATCAACTAACAGACACTCCTGCTGGCTGGCGTAGTGTGATTAGGGAAGCGGGGGCATCCAACCCACCAAAAGAGAGCGAAGTAAATTGTGCTCTTGGTCTTCTGGCCATGAGCGGCCGTGGCATAACATTCCATAAACTTTTGAAAAACCACTCATGCCTTGCGGTAGACAGTTTTGTATTGGCGGTGTATTTTCATTTTTTTCTTTATCAAGATTTTAGATTCTGTCTTTGGCACAAACCTAGATATACACATACAACATCAGCATCAGAAAACTTTATTGATCCTGGAAGAAATGTAATGTAATGACTGTGAAGAGATACAGAATATAGTAAAAAAAAATGCTGTGTATAAATACTATAGATAAGTAACAAAGTTATGTGCAATCTACTGACACAAATGGTAGTTACGAGTACGCTATTGCACTTAGTAGTGATCAGTAGCATAAAAGTGAACTGCACATGTAATGTAAACGTACATGTACATGTAGTGAAATGAGCCCCTGAGTCGACCCTATAGATGTGCAATAAAGCTGTCAAAAATAATTTAAATTAAATTAAGACAAAATTTGGAAAGGCTAAAGGGATAAAAATGTAAAGAAAAAAGAATATTCCAACTAAACAAATATTGCAAACACTGTCAAACAAAATCAAGATCTGTGCAGTGTGCAAATATAACAGAATAGGAGTATACATTCTGTAAATTGTTCTTAGATAACAGACAGCAGGTGCTACAATTAAAGTCGTGGTGGTGTTTTTTTTTTTACCCACTTCTTCCCAGAGTTTAATTTGTAGTTACTGCTGTGAAGCTGAAAATCTTACTGCAGTCATAAGCTTGTGGTAAGCATCTTTAAAATCTTTGCATTTAAAAGAATTTAAATGATCAAAATGCCTTGACACAAGCTAAAGGCTAAAGCTAACTACCTGAAGATGAGTTAGCTACCTAGATACTGAGATACCTGATCTCTGTCTCTTTTTCATCGGCTTTCTTCAGCAAACTGTGTCTTTGATAAAGAAGAGCTGTCCTGTTTGAAATGAGTTACACCAATGTTAGCTTGGTTGTATTTATTAGCCTATAGATCAGTGGCTATGCTAGCAGTCAAAAGTGGTTGTAATAGTGATTTTTATGTAAAGTAATGTGTTCCCAGTGGACGGCCAGTATTACTTGTAGTTCCATCAGAAACCTGGTTTGACTTAATCAGTCCTATTAGAGAGAGAGAACATTGATTAAGGAAAGCTTAAAACAATAGAACAATATAAGATTAGTAAAGAATACTGCTTTAATTTAATAGTCAACTGTTAAGCACCTTAAAAAAACAGAATCAGAAAACTATACTGATCCCTAAGGAAACCGCTTGTGCTATGACTGCACAGACACAAAGTAAAACAAGACTCACATATTTTACAAATAGTTCCTTCTTCCTTTTGTGAAGAAGGATCCATGCATGTTTACACTGGAGCCATAACTCCTCTGTAATCTCCAATGAACTCAGACCACTCTTCCTGGTGTCAGGTCATTTTCCAGTGGCATCCTCTGTGGTCATGCCGAGGGTGACTGGGAATGAGGATGGATGGTTCCACACCATCACCAAAGTGAGCTTCCCACTAGAGCTTCCCCCAACTTCCCATTTGTCTATGCCACCCAGGTGAAAGCGATTTATGAGGCAGCTTTATGATGTCCAGCCCATAGCTTGTTTGTTTTTGTTTACATTCCTGGTGAATAATTAATAGAAAAGATGTGAGAGGGTCGAGATTTATGCACCATCCTAAAGCTTCACAGCAGGAACCGTTTCACAAACAGATTGCGGCGCTCAAACGTTAAACTGGATTTACATTCATGAAGAGCCCAAACAAGAACATGAATGACACTTCAGAGAAAAGATCTCTGTGGTCATTCTGATTTAGAACCTCCAGATGTTTCAACACCACAGATGAGTTTGATAGTTTCTCAACTTCAGAGGTGTGTCGTGGGATCAGAGCCTGCTTCAAATAAGTCGACGCCCTCAGAGAGAAGTCGACTAGTCGTGTTTTTTTTCCTCTCTCTGCGCGCGCTTGTGTACGCTGTGCAATCTCTACCTCTGATTGGCTGAAACTGACACGTGTTCCTTGGTTTAACCAATTATTACAGTCCCTTCATAAAAAGGGCGGTACCGTTGGCGCGAGGGAAATCTGAACACAAAACCACAACAAGACGAGAGACACGGCAGCAGAGGAAACAGACACACATCACACGTGTGGAGATCCTTCACTCTAGACACACAAACAGCACAGGGACCTGCACAACCTGCAAGTGGGTGTTAAAGTACAGTAACAGTACCGGCGTTTTGCACGGCATCTGAAAGGGCACCGCTAGCTAACATGGCTAACGCTAGCACTGTGGAGAGTCGTCCAGTCCAGAGGACACTGAGTGGCGCCGCAGCTTAAACTGTTCCCACTTTCTGCTGTACACTTAAATTTACCAGAAAGGTATCAGCTTTTCTTTTGTTTTGTTTTGTTTAATTATCATGTTGACTGTTAATGTAATAAGAACTTTAATAAAAGTTGCTCAATGTTGGACACCTGTGTTCCTCCGCTGCGTGTGTGATGATGTCATCACGACTAGTTGACACAACTTCGACTTTGATGACCGATAAGTCGACTTGAAAAAATCTGAAGTCATTAATGCCCTAACATATATATACATATAGCTGAGCACTGTATCCTTTATAAAGCTAACGTAAGAATAGATATAAATAATATTAATATTTTAAAACAGTTAATAGTGATTTTATATTTTTCAGCGTGTTTGCTTAATCATTCCCAGATCTCTCCTCATGTAAGCCCAGTATTACATTGTAGTTCTCATCAAATTTCTCAAATACCTGATTCAGTTTAGTCAATCCTTCATTACATGTATATATTCATTAACTTTTATAACTTCTGTAAAGTGACCTTGAGAGTCGTGAAAGGTGCTTATAAATAAAATGTATTATTATTATTATTATTATTATTATTATTATTATTAAATCAGGAGCTGCTAATGGAGTTTCAGAAATCCATGCAAAGCCTGGAGGCATTGAGGTGAAATCTGGAACCAAACCTGTGTTCTAACCAGCTCACAAAACTTCAAGTACTTTTAAAATCAAACAGTTTGCCCAAGACACAGTGCACAGTGCTGCATAAATATTAGTCATAACATTAAAGCCACTTGCCCAATACTGTGTTGTGTAGGATTTGTTTCAAAACAGCACTATCCTGTCAAGGCATGCCCTCCACAAAGCGTGCTGTGCAATATGCTAAGTTGTTAGCAGCAAATTCTTTAGTGTGCAAATCAGTTTGCAGGGTGGGTCAAGGTGGATCTCTAGTTAGTTCGATCTCAAGATGGATTGGACTAGTCCCGCAGATGACTGAATAGATTATATCTGGGGAATTTGGAGGTCTCAAGAGCTCATGGACAGGGGTTAAGCTTTGAGCAATTGTATGTATGGTCTGACACCTTTCTATCATACCCAGCAAAAGTTTTTTCAGTAGTTCGTGCAATAGTAGCTGATTTGTGGGCTAAGACTGGCTAGCCTTCACCCCAGTGTGCATAAATGAGCCTTGAACACCAATGACTTGGTCACTAGTTCACCTGTTGTTCTTCCTTGCACCACTTTTAGTAGGTACTGACCATTAAAGACTGTAATACCCCAGTAGACCTGCAGTTTTGGAGATGCTCTGGCTCAGATTCCTAAGCTTGCCCATTTTTATTGGGTCTGACATTGTAGGTTGGCCTTACAGGTTTCATTAAAAAAAAAAAAAAAAAGAAAACAAACACTTAACACACATACATCATTCCTGTGTCCTTAAGGGCTTTATTTCTTCTTACTCCTATTATCATTCTTCACATATAAGAACCAGTGGGATGCAGTGGGTAATAACAACACAAACAACACAAACAACAGAAACGATGGTGTTGGCACATGGTTTTATGATCGTGTTGGGAAGAAAAATGTTCTGGCAGTCACTTGTGCAAACAGTCATGAGAAATGACATAAAACAATATTTCATTCACATATGGAGTTCAGTATGGTCTAAATGTGTGTCTTGTTCGCCACCTATGACGTGTTAGTCTGCAAAACAGAGCAGCTGTTTGGTTCAAACAGCAATCTTCTTCACTGTCAGTATAGTTTCTCCAGCTGTGCACTGTTACCAGCGAGTCAGTCCAACAGCTCTGGAAGCTACAAAGACCACGTCACTGGGCAACCATTGTTTGCTTGCCTATCAGATCTAATAGTTAAGGGAAAAAACAGGTAATGTAGCTGCAAATGCCTCAGCTTTAAATGATCGAGGAAGTTCAGACAAGCGAAACCATATCTGTAGGCCGGTGCAGATCCTAACATCACATCCCATTTGTGTTGGTTATAACATATGGCTCAACATAAATTTTATAGTGGTCATACTGAGTTTGACGATTCCAGACCCGGTCTGTAATGGAGACACAATGGAAAACATGGTCTTGTAGTGTGGCCATGTAGTTTTGGCATCACAATGAGTAATTTAATGATTGGGCAGGACTGAGCAGTAAACAAAAGGACAGGACTTTGGTTGGGCATCTGGTAGAGAACTCTATTTGATTTGACTGCAGGATCAAAAGAGGTTCCTACTTATGTAAAGTATTCTGATAAATCAGTCCAGTACAACACACCTTATGAGCTCAAGATTCAGAGCTCAAGGTTGGCTTTACATGATTGTAATGAAACTCAGATCCAACTGCAGAGTAAACTGAAAGTAGATTTAATACAAGGTATAGTTCGTAAATACGAGAGGCAAAGTCCAAAAACGTAGCAAGGAAGTCCAAAACTAGTAAATCCAATAAGAAGCAGTCAAAGACAAGACCACTAGGCCAAAGATTCATGCAAAAATCCAGAAAAGGGGTCCAAGAAACATGGTAAAGCAATACAATCAAGCAATCAGGAAACCACTCAGTAACTAGGTAGGCCTTAGTATACTTTGCAATGTTTTTTAGGTCTATTTATACCCCCTTGGCCTAGTACTCAGATGATCCTGATCTTCTGTTATGGGGCTGTGTGAAACTCCGGAGTGGATATCCGGAGAGGGTTGTCTGGTAGTGCCTGTGTCTGATTCTGATCCAGGGTTAGACCTTGCAATGATGAGACTTTCATGCAGTCAAAAGAAGTTCTTTTAAGCAACCCCACAGAAGAACCACCTCTGGTTCTCTAAATGAACAGCTCCTTAAAAAACTCAATGGAAAGGTCCTGTTAGGCACAAAAGTGGGTTATTTACAGCATCTTTCACAAGAACCCTTCTTTGCACATTAATAGCAAAAAGTGTAGATGCATGCAACTTCTTTATATTCAATAATTCTACTAATTAAACCACTGGGAGCTCTGTGAGAATCATGTTCTTTGATTTCTCCAGTGCTTTCAACACCATCCTTCCCACAATCCTGAG
>JBBIGA010046008.1:0-13132 GCA_037576975.1 Alestes dentex
GAGGACATGAAGTTAGTTGGTGGGAGAGTTGAGGATGCAGCAGATAGGACTAAATGGAGACCCCTGAAGGGTAAAGCCGAGAGAGAAAGAAGAAGACACTGAATTAGCCAGCTGAGGTCACTCAAATTATTACGATGTTACCATTTCTTAGCTTTCACGCACCAGTCTTTTCTCAGTAGTTATTGTTTTCATACAGCCTAATTTTTATGTCCACATCGGGGCAGACGCGTGAGAGAAAAGACACCACATTCCACGCAGCTACCAGCCAGAACGGAAACGAGCCGTGCAATCATTTTTAATAGGCATCGGATTTTGAACAGTTCAAGTATCTGAAGCAATTACTACAAATTGCACTTGCCAAACACCAGATTTTATCATGGATTTGCTTTTCTATTGGTAATTTTAAACATCTGCTTAATCATCATTTAGAAAGACTTTGCTTTTGATTGGAGCATATTCTGGGACGCATGCATCTGGACCTGGACTTCTTAGAGTTCACTTGCACACAAGAACTTGTGTTTTTAAATGATGTGCCCAGTCAAGTAACTGTTTGTCCAGCTATTTTAGACGCACTGACACACTACACGAGGCTGAAGTTGGCTACTTATTCGCAGCTTCTGATTCGTCTGGCTTCTTATTCGGCAGCGCGTGAATCTGAGACTGAAGTTAGCTGAAGTTATTTGCCGCCTCATTTTGAGGAGTGTTCACGGGGGTGTAAGCTGCGCAATATACGATCCTCACGTCTTGTAAATGTAATAAAACATTTTAACAATGAAGTACTGCATGAGGTGGTCTGTGTTTCTTTGTTCAACTAATTCTTATAAAACTTTAGTTAAGATTGAACACATTTATGAAATCCCAGCACACAGCGGGCAATCCACTGCATTGTGCACATTCATTTGAATAAGAAGCCAGGTATCCCAGATCATTTTGGCGTTTTAAACCACTTTGGGCCAGGCAAATATAAAAAAATTATATATTATATATCAGATATCAAACTATATAGAAATATAGTAATTGCCCTAACCCAGATTGATTAAATACATTTTAAATCCAATTGAAACATGCTATGTTGACATTGTGCAAATTAGTATCAATTAGCCATGTTTCCAAGACCAGTGGAGCATAACCTGACTGGCTGGACGTTGGATGAATTGAGACAGGGATCGATAGCTTCTCCCTGGTTACCCAGACGTTGACTCTGTATCTTTTGGCACTGACGTTTGTGAGACTAAAGTTTTGTGCACTGAATTTTTCAAGACATTAAATTTTTTTTATACTGAATTATTTTTTGAGATTTTCACGCTGAATTTTTTTGAGATGTTGAATTTTTTACATGTCAAATAAGAAAAAAAAAACAGTATTTTGAGTCATCATTTTTTCCCACTGAATTTATTTCAACATTGAAAAAAATCAAAGGCAGAAAAAAAAAATCGGTGCTAGAAATTTGATGTTTTTTAAAATTCAAAGTCTGATTTTGATGCTGAAAAAAATTCAGCGTTAAAAATTTATATTCAAACTCCGATGGCACAGAAATACTTCCATAGCCCTCCCACTCCCCTCAATCAGCAGCCCAAAGACGGTGCATTAGTGGAAGTTTGAAAAGATGCAGTGACACTTCCCCTGACTCAGAGAAAGCATGAGCTTGCCTTCACCCTCCCAGTCTTGTCTAATGAGCATGGCCCTACTTAGACGATGGTATTAGACACGATTAAACTGGGGAGAAAACTTGGCAAAGTATCCGCACATACTCACATGCCGACATCTGGTTTGTAATAAAGTAAAGGGTAGCAAAAATGTTGCTTAAATAAATGGTCTGGAAAAGGTCTCAGTATCAGTTTTTAAACATTTTTAGTGAATTCCATCCTAAAAACATTTGTGTGTCCAGCTGCCTTCATGACTGACATACTTCAGTATGTAGTCTTTATCCTTTATATTTTATAAGAGAACCCAGAACGTAATACAAGTTTGTAAGATAAGAGAACTGTACTCGGATTAATATTTGCTGGATTAATCATGTGGTCATCACTGAAAATGTATCAACACAACCTAAAGACATTACAGCTTACTAAAAAGAATGGACTTGTTTAGCTGGTGTGTATTCAAGAAAATAATTATTAGTAGTAGCAATGTAATAGTAAAACCAACAGTTAATCAGGAAAATGGTCTTTCAGTTTCCTTAGTATTACAATCATCCTAACAGAGAGTGAGAAAGTGTTCAGTGTGATGCTCGGTGTACCATTTAAGAACCATCTTTTCCAGGCCCTAGGCTGGAAACCCGTTTTAGAGCACAAATTATCCTCTACAGGTCTCTGTAGTCCAAACACAGACCAGTAGATCCTTTTCAGATTGAGAAAGTCAACCTTTAGTCAACCTATCAGTAAATAAATAACGTCCATCCAGAGAGGCAAGGGGCCGTACATGAAGACATCACACTAAAGCAAGCCATAGAGGAAGCTCTTGAATAAAAAACGGTAGAGGGGATTTTTCTGCCAGTTATCAGGTTCTAATGTTACAGATCATTCTTATGATAGTGGTGCTTTGGCCAGAAATCCACCCCCTGGCTGCGCTTCACCCAGTGTGTGAAATGGGTGAAGCCGACCCCCGATGAAGCCATGAGTCCCCCTGAAAGATTCAAGAGCAAAATTTTAAGGGGGTTTCAAATTATGTAAAAAAACAAAAAAAACCCAAAAAGATATATTTTATTTTCACTAATGATCACTAAAATGTTATTAAGCTCACCATGTCCAATATTCAGAATGTAAAAAAAAATTCACAAATATTTTTTGGCAAGTGGAGCCAGCCAGTCCTGTGCCTGTATGTAAATTAGCCATGTGCGCCAAACGTTAAGGACGTTAACGTTGAGATTGAGAATGAAGTCATACTAAAAATGGCTAGCAAGCGAAAGCTACTGAGTGTATCACCAGCACATTTTGGGTTTCTCGCATCCGAAAAGGTGGCACTTAGAGATGAAGATCCTGGTGCAGCCAGCACAGTGGGCCACTCGCTACCGGAACAGAATATCATCTCCCACCCAGTCAAGGAGAACAATGTGAAGCTGAGGCCGAGTGCTCCAAAGACGCAGCAGGTGCTGAGGTGACGTTAGCTAGCACTGCTGCTAGCACCAGTGACTTGCCGGCTGGATGGACAACGAAGCAGGTGGACGAATGGAAAGACCGCAACTCTTGGCTGGACATTAAGGCAGGGAAATTTGGGTGTTTATTGTGACTGAATTGTGATGATAGAACTGATTGTTGTGCATAAGATGAGTGTGTGCGACCGTGCGTGTGTCCTTTCCGGCTTTGGCATATTGCATGGTTATGTAGGCCGTGTGGTTAGCTGAAGCTGCCTAGCCTTGCAGCTGGAGAAGTTGGGGTGATTGTGTGTGTGTGTGTGTGTGTGTGTGTGTGTGTGTGTGTGAGTGAGTGTATGTGAAAGAGAGAGAGAGAGCCCGCCGTGGTGATGTGTGGCTTGTTGTACGCTGTCTGTCAGCATCCGCCGTGGTGCTTTTTAGGGGTCCAAGCACACAGTGCGGAGGATCCCTATTGTTTTTAGTCAGATGTTAGTTTCACTTTCATTTTGCCTCAAAACGCGTTGGGGAGCAAACACCGTAAGGTGCACAGCCTTGCAAGTTGGCAGGTACATGCGGTATTCCAAACGCTACTCAGGCACCAACAGCCACGCCATTGCGCCAATAGGTGGCGCTATAACAAGCACTTTTGCGTTGAGTCTCAGTAAGTTTGAACTGTAGGTCTGATTTTCAAAATTGTTGTTTCATATTAGTCCTTGGCATCAGCCGAATCAAATGAGACCACGTCCACTGATTGTACCAGTGATAAAATGTTTTGCTAATTTGCGTCATATGCAAAACCAACTTTTGCGAACTAGTCCCTGGTTTTTTGACAAATCTGCACAATTGTGGTCTCGTTGGAATCCCAAGACACCCATTGTCCATAATTATCAAAAACATGCCCAAATTTGCAAACAGCATGGCTAGGGTGTCCCAAAAAATATGAGGTTTTCAAAATGTAGTGTCTCACCCCCCAGAAAGTTTCCTTTGGATAAGTTAATCCTACAGTAAAAATTTGGTGTCAATCAGAAATGATTTAGGGGTGGCCCACGAGCTTTGAAGGAACTGCAACGAGCCTCAATAGGTTGCCGAATCAGTACAGTTATGTATTTTTTTATTATAGTCTACTGCATACCGGAATGAAATTTTTGTATATCCTCGCAGTTAGATATTTACTTATTTATTTGCTTATAAGATAGAGGACCTATACCAAGAATACAAAAATTTGTTAAAAAAAATGAAAAGAGTTTAAAGGGTAAAATGAAAAGAATAAAATGAACCAGGACAAATTCTCAGAAAAACTTGATGCGATGTTTAATATAAGTCATGCAGACGCTGACCTGATAATAAAGAACAATGAAGACAGACAGTTTCTGAATCTACAGAGGAAAGGGCGGATTGGATCACTTGGAGCAGTTGATAAAAAGTTGGCTGAAAAAGAGGCACGCTCGCAAGATAGACTAACGAAAAAGAAAAGGCATGCAGACTTTGCAGCAGCAGAAGCAGTCGCTTGCAGCTCCCAACTTGCAGCAAGTGAAATGATCCAGATTTTGCGGTCAGCCTTGGTCGAAAGAGAAAGTGCCAGTGAACAGTAGTAACTTCGAAAATGTCATTGGCGTTGAATCGTACGAACACGAGTGTCCGCAAATCAGCTATGATAATGCTGAGTGTCATGAATGAGTCCGGCACTGATTCTGCGCTTGTGCCGTCCAAGAGCACAATTCATCATCAGCACCAACAAAATCGACTCAACACAGCAGAATCCATCAGAACTGCGTACTGTCCGACGAAATCAGTAGTACACTGGGACGGTAAATTGCTTCCGGACGTGTCAAGTTGTGACACTCTGGTTGACAGACTGCCAGTGCTACTGTCTTCTTTGACTGATGGAACAACCAAGTTGCTCAGAGTACCTGCACTAAATTCGGGAACAGGTCGTGCTGCGGCAGATGCGGTCTTCGAGCAGTTGAAGTTTTGGAACTGTGAATCACAGATTGTCTGAATGTGTTTTGACACTACAGCGGCGAACACTGGCAGATTCACAGGCGCTTGTCGGTTATTGGAAGTATCACTCGGACGAAATCTTCTCTGGCTTGCCTGCGGGCACCACATGCCCGAGGTGCTGCTTTCAGATGCATTTGGCCGTCAACTGGTCCAGAAATTCTCCTTTTCAAACGATTCAGGGAGAAGTGGAGCAAGCTGAACCATCATAAGCCTCAGCTCAGAGAAACACCATTAGTAACTGCATCAGATGAGTTGAAATCGTTTATCTGTCAGCAGCTGAGCGAACAGCAGACACGTGAGGACTACAAGGAGTTCCTGAACCTTGTTGCATTACACATCGGAATCAGTTCTGAATGCAACATTCGGAAACCCGGAGCAATCAGCAGAGCACGCTGGATGTCCAAAGCTATTTACAGCCTCAAGATGGAGCTTCTGCTGGAGGGAAATGAAGCAATGATCTGGCTGACTGCTCGTGAGCTGCAAGGGCTGCAGAGATTCAACAGATTCGTTGTGCTAGTCTACATTCAATCGTGGTTTACCAGCCGGTGCGCCGCGGATGCCCCCGTCAATGATCTCAAGTTGATTGGCAGGCTTCAGGCGTTGGACGATGAGGCACTGAAACATGCCGGACTCAAAACGATGTTGCGCCACTCATGGTACCTTAGTCCAGAACTTGACCCGCTTGCTCTGTTTTCGTCACAGCTGAGCATCGAGGAAAAAACACGGTTGGTGGAAAACGTCGTTCCAGATCACGGCTCACACCTGCTGACAAAACTTCCCGATAACATTACAGACCTTCATGTCACTGGCATCGATGATGGCTTTCTCAGAATTCCACCTGTCGACTGGCCAAATACGACATCATATACCGATGCTGCTGACACAATAAGCAGGCTTGTGTTTGTCAATGACTGTGCGGAATGCGATGTTGCATTAATTCAAGAATTTAATTGCACTACCAAGGACGAACTACAGAAGCAGTACATTTTGCAAGTGGTGGAACAGCACCACAAAAACTTTGCAGAGTGCAATTTACTGGAGCTTTGCAATATGTAGTCTGATTAATACTGGTCATTGTCCGGTTTCTCAAACTCACAATATGTTATGTATCTGCTTAGATGTAAAACATACTGTGTAAACATTTGAAGTTAAGTGAGTTTTGCTGAGTTCGAGCACAACATCAGTGACACCGTTACGCGTAAAGTTGCATTTTTGGTTTGTTTCTTCTCCATAATGATAAATTTAACAAAATAATAAAATTATAAACTGGCCAGCTATAAATCAAACAGCAGCTGTGTCATGGCATTTGAAACACTTTCTTGGGTCACCTGAATTACTTTCACGCTCGTGGGCCACCTGTAAACTATTTTTGATTCTCATAAAATTTTGCATGTGATGACAACTTTCACGAAGGAAACTTTCTGGGGGGTGAGACGCAATATTTTCAAAACGTCATGTTTTTTGGGACACCCTAAGCATGGCCGCCCTAAGCAAATTAAGCTTTTACTCATAAGCCCTTGGGTCAATGCTTACCAAACTTCGTAAACCCATGCAAGGCATCACTTGACAGCAGTACCCCAATTTGTATCCATATTTACCACTTGGTGGTGCTATGACAGGTCACAAAGCACTCATTACACGAAATTACCTCTATCTCTCCAGCTGTGTGGCCAATGAGCTCACAAATTTGTGTTCCACACCAGAAGACATCGTTCCAGCACATTCTCAAATTTAAGTGACATCATGCGACCGTGAAATACATGGCCGATATCAGCCCAAGGTGCATCAAAAATTTCTACATGGCAAAAATCATGGCTATCCCAGGCTGATGATTCTCAAACTTGGTACATTTGTTGATATACAAGCTTAGATGATGCAGTTCAAATTTGGTCCACTTTGCCCATTGTGGGGCGCTATAGCACACATTCAAACATTGCAGTGGTTTTCTGCCCATAACTCTTGAACCATGAGCCAAACTCACAATTGCTTTTTACTGATGAATTCTGCCCTCTGTCACAAGTCCAGAAATATGTATGTTTTTGGTACTGCAACAACATGTGCCGTGTCATGAACAGTGGCCACTGGGAGTTGCTACAACAGGATATTTGGATATCTTCTATATACTTCATGAACGGCCTGTGCAGCTCAAAGCTAACCTGTCAGCATTGCGGTTTGGAGGACTGGGCGCAAACAGCTTATTGCCGCTCATTGCCGCTCATGGCTATATTTTAACTTGAGTTTGCTTTTAGTTTGTGTATGTGTTCAATGATGCATCAGTCTGATCGTATTTGCTGTGGATGGTTAAATAATGTCACACTATCGGTCATCATACTGCAGGCTCTCATTTGCAAGTCCACTGATTGCGTGCCGATAGGCTATACCTGACATTTACGCAGTCGATTGCTCTTGTAAGTGTGCCAGATTGGTACCAATTGTTGTCGTGTCAACATTGTAATGTACAACTTTGCCTCTCCTTGTTATAAAACAACATGCATCCATACAACTTCAGCCAATGCAACCTCCTATGTCAGTGTTGCTTTACGAATACTATAGGATATTGTATTATAAAAAACTGTTAATTATAGACTGATTGTCTTGGCTTGCATCCATGAAATATTGTTAATAGTTATAGTTTTGGTGCGAGAGTATAGTAGTGTGTGTGAGAGACTATAGTAGTGTGTGTGTGAGAGACTATAGTAGTGTATGTGAGAGAGTTTGATTGAAACGGAAGGGAGTTTAAATTCTCAGTTTCTGATGAGCCATCTCATTTTCTGATTCGTCATCTTTGATAAAGGAGGCGGGATATAAGCCAGACATAGGTGCACAACCAGAGTTTACCCTGTGTAAGATGATTTACAGAGATCGTGTCAACCAAGCTGTCACTATCTTAAACAACATTTTACAGGATCAAACCCTATTAACCAATATGGCAAATTCATTACAACAGACTTATCAGTCAGAACCTGTATGCGAGGAAATGCGGCGCCTATTTAGACCGGCTAGGAGAACCGGAGCTGGAGCGGTTAGCCTCATGAGTGGTGGTCCTCGCCATGAAAGAAGATGGAAGATGGACATCAAAGGCTGGAAGGGGTATGTTGACAGAATAAGTTTTAATATTTCTTAATCTAACTTATGATTCTCTTTCTTTTTTTAAAATTAAGTTAACATGGTAGCATTCTTGTCGCCTTAGACATTAGCATGCTTTCAAAATTAAGCGAACATGATAGCATTTTTGTTTTGTGATGGCAAAATATACTCCTAAATATAATACTGATACAGGCATGTTCTGAAAGCCATACTCATTTGGCAAGTAAAACCAGATGTGACTTCTGCTGCTATGCGCAGCCTTAAAGGCGCAGAAACGCGCAGTGTAGCCTAGCCTACTATGCCTACTATACCAGTCTGAAGTTACACACCTAATATAAGTATAAAACATGAAGTGTTTTATTCAGTGATAAGATGCAATTAACTGAATTATTCAGATTATTAATTATTTACACATACAGTAGAACACTAAATGCAATGGAAATGCTTTCATTTATAGGCCTGCAGTCCCAAACCACCCAACCTTCACCAAGGATGTCATACTGTTACCAAATTCCGAATGGGACAAAGTTTGCAAACATAAAATGATAAGGAGACTTCATGAGTGTGGCTTTATTGTAAGTGCCTTTGAAATGAGGAAAGCATGGGACTGCAAGAGATAAAGATTATTCAGAGATAAAGGAAGCATTCAACGACAAAATTCCTGAAGATTTAAGGTATTTTGTACGTTATAGCCTGGTTCATCACAGGTGTTTTTACAACTGTAGAAGTATCTAACTAATTGTTATTCTTTTTTACCTTTACAGTATGGAACTCCTGATGGGATGTGGGAGCAGACTTGTTACACCCAAGTTACGTGACGGTCAAGAACTCGGCGGCTTTATGATACACAAGATATTCAAATCAAAAGGTAAGTTATTTTAAAACAATGTGAATCAGTTTTTGTTTAAATTGTACCTGTTTTTTTTTATGATTTGCAATGGGGTTGACGCTGACATTCTCTGAATGTATTGTGTTTTAGCTTGACGCAACAGATTGATAAGGTAGTTGTGCAGAGGACCATGGAACAAACTCTGCTAGTCGGAGCAGTGTCGTTACAAAGGCAAGAGCTCAAGTAAACCATGCCTCACAGTCCAGAAGGACCAGACCTAACCAGACATCTGTGTCACCACATGTGACCATCTCCACCACAGAAAACCAGCATTGTGACAACAGCAACACAGATAATCAGCCCTCAACGTCTCTGCAGCCTTGTGATAACATCACCATAGATAATCAGCGCTCTACATCTCAGCAGCCATCCACTTCCATCATTGACTTGGATCCTCCATCAGCTGACAGTGACAATTACGCCACTTATCTTTCCATCATGGGCAATATGTCCAGTCAGTCTTCCGATGAGGAACTAAATGAGGCTATAATTGCAAGAGTTACTCGTAAGTGGTTGGTTTATATGACATTGTCTGATGTACTGCACTGCATTCAGAATATTTGCACCTGCATACATTATTGCAATTGTTATATGTATTTGTTTTGCTCCTATTTCTCTTTCAGGAATGACAACCCACCTGAAGAAGCACACGAGGAGATTCCAGTAAAGGATATCTTATCAGAGATAGCAGAAAATATCACATTCAACCCTGTTTTAACATCAACCGTGCCTTCGTACTGGACGGAGCTGTCCGAGCATTTCAGCGCGCCACTTACAACCCCTACCACAGGATGTCTGTGAAATTTTCAGATGACAGTGGGATGAGTTAGGAGGCTGTAGACCTTGGAGGCCCAAGAAGGGAGTTCCTGCGTCTGTTGATAAAGACTCTCATGGAATCTGAGATGTTTGAAGGGAGAGAGGGCAATCTGACGTTGGCGTTAGATTCAAAAGGTACATTGTCTTGTCCATTCTTTACACCAATGTGTAAAGATAGTCAGTTTTAATGTTTCTTGTACAACAGCACAAAAGCTGTGATTGAAGAAAACAAATACCAATTTTGTTAATAATGATCACAGACAATGTTGCAGAGACGAGTAATTTTATTGTTTTTTTTTCTGGGAAGTGCAAGTTCATTTTGAATGTGATACTAGCAGCACAGCTACTCTCCTAGAAGTGAAACATATAGTTATTTATTAATATGTTAAAATGTTGTGTCTTTGAAAAGAACAACAGATGAAAATAACACACTTAGAAAACTAATGAAACGAAGAACAAAAAAACATTCTCAACTTTCAGTGTAAGTTAGTGTAAATATACAAAATCATTTTGGTTTTATTTACATAAAACGCACAACATCTCAATTCTTTTGGAAATAGGTTTGTAACTTTTGGCCTCACATCTCAAATGACCTTTAAATTGTCTTCTTGCTGTATTGTTCTTCCAGCTGAGAAGACAAATATTGTATTGCTGGAAGAGCTGTTGCTGTGTGCCTGGTTCATGGTGGTCCTTCACCTAATTTCTTTTCAAACACCCTCTATGACTGCAATGTGAGAGGCCCGGACAGATGCCGTCCCGTCTTGGAGGACATTGCCGATTTTGATCTTCGTGACAAACTAGCAAGGGTTAGTTCATTTCATTGTTGATTTCATTGTGTTGAATGGTTACATTTATGAATTCCAATTTTATGCATTTTACTCTAGTGGACAGCCAAAAGAAGCTTGGTGACCTTCTTGTTTTTGCTACTGGAACCAATGACGTCCCACCACTTCGATTCTCTCCAGTTCCCTCGGAACAAAGGGGCGGCATCCTCTAGCTAACACGTGTGTGAACTGCCTTCGACTCCCCACTCGACACAACACTTATGAAGATTTCAAAGCAAACATGGACCTTGCATTGCAAAACAGTCAGTGTTTTGGCCAAGACTAGCAGTAGGCACTTGTCTATTTTAAGATGATTCAAGGGACACGTCTATTGCATTGTGAGTGAGTGTCCAATATACAGTCAAAGTAAAAAGTTTGTGAACACTATTTGAATTTTCTGATTTTCTGTGTTAATTGCCCGCTAAATGTGATCTGATCTCCCTGTAACTCACCAGTATGACTAAACACAATATGCTGAAGCTAATACCACAAAAGAAATAATTTAAGGTAGTTATAGAAAACAACTATGAAATGTCAAATGTTCTGAATGTGTATGTTGTGTTGTGATTATGATTTAAAAAGAGTAAACACAGTTGTTTGACAATAAATGGCTTCAGCCAACCACTAACCATGAGTGAAAGAAAAGTTTTTGTGTTATCATTCATATTCTCTGACAAATGGGTAAGAAATCATAAATTCTGCCGGGGTATGTAAACTTATGAGTGCAACTGTATGTGCCAGTGTAACGTACACAGAAATGGACCCAACTGCAGAATATTAAAATAGAAATTTTATTGTAATCCAAAGTCCACAAAGACAAAAGGCAAAAATCCAATAACCTAGAAAATAGTCCAAAAAACAGAAAATCCGACAAAAGGCAGTCAAAGTTAAGCCCACAAGGCAAAAGGGGTAATCCAAGGTCCAGAAACAGGTCAAAGAAGCACGGGGGAAAAACACAGTCCAAAACACAGAGAAATACGCTCTGTAACTAGGCAGGGCTAGTATACTTCACACCGGTAGATAGTCCTGTAGGTCTATATATAGTACCAGGAAGCCTAGTACTCAGGTGATCTAGATCTCCGCCCTGCGGGCCTGGAGCTGTAATCTGAAGAGGTGCTGTCTGGGAGCATCTGACTGGGACATCACCTCTAATTCCGTACCAGGCCTTACAGCAAGCTGTCATTGTGCAAATAGCCTAGTGAATGGTTGTGTATTTTATAGTAAAGAGAGGGTGCAGAAGGCAATGCAATGTATGGAGTATTGTGGTATGAGGAGTATTACAGTGTGGTGACTGGGACATCACCTCTAATTCCGTACCAGGCAGTACAGCAGCACGCTGACACGGTGCAAATAGTGAATGGTAGTTTACTTTATAGTAATGAAAAAGGTGCAGAAGGCAATGCAGTGTAGGGAGTATTATGGTATGGGGAGAAATATGGTATGGGGAGTATTATGTTATTGGGAGAAATATGGTATGGGGAGTATTATGGTATGGGGAGTATTATGGTGTGGTGAGTATCATGGTATGGGAGTATTATGGCGTGGGGAGTATTATGGCGTGGGGAGTATTATGTTGTTGGGAGTATTATGGTATAGGGAGTCTTATTGTATGGGAAGTGTGTGTGTGTGTGTGTGTGTTGGCTGGAAGTACATTTTATTCAACATTCTGCTCTTCTTTTATGTGATGTTGTGTCTTCAACTGGGAGTCATTTCCAGATTTGGGTGTCAGACCAGGGTGTCAGACTGGAGACCTGAGAGGAGGTCTGAGAGGAGAATGCTGAAGAAGCTTCACGCCTCCTTAACAGGCCATCAGAGCAGACAGCAAAGGTCTAATCACCTCTACATGCAGGACTGACCCATCCATAGACCCACTGACCCACCCTCTGACCCCCCACTGACCAACTTCTGACCTCCTTTTACCACTGACCCTCCCACTAACCCCCTGACCTGCCCACTGACCCCCCACTGACTGGGTGGTCAGACGCAGGACTGCAGGTGAAGTGTGAGCGCCCCCTGGCTGTGGAGCTGCAGTAGGTGACGGAACTCCTCAGGCATGGCATGGATGGCGCGGTTGGGCTGTGATTTGTCGTAATAGTGATAATTTACCGGCCTCTGCTGCAGGTCAGTGCTGAACGGCCAGAATCCGTACAGGTGCACATCCTCACACAGTTCCAGCGCACTGCTGATTAGCATAAAACCTGTGGACAGACGGGCTTCCCGCAGGCCACGCCCCAACCAGAACTGTCTGAGCGTGTGCAGGTAGGAGGGGTTATAGAACAGCAGGTGGTGCTCAGGCCACGTGACTTGCAGCAGGTTAATAGAAGGGTTGGTGCAGAAGGTGTAGGCGAAGGCGGCGATCATGAAGGTGGTGTTGGTGTATTCATTCAGCTTCCTTTTTAAAGAGTCAGGCTTTTGCATGAAGTTAGGAAACCTGCAACAAAA
>JBBIGA010046058.1:0-13129 GCA_037576975.1 Alestes dentex
GTGTTTTTATAGGGTTTTGTGTTTTTGTGTGTATATATATATATATATATATATATATATATATATATATATATATAGATGTATACACCTGCTATAGAGAAATTAACAGTGCTACAACTGAAGGGACTTCGAGCAAACCAGTGTGGTAGCCTTTTGCTTTGCAATGTTCCACACAGTGGTGGACAAAGTACACTCACTACCCTCTGTAAAAGTAGATGTCTTCTATTTATGTTTCCTCATGGTGCAATTGCACTTGCTGTTCAGTATATTAAAACAATTTCACCCAAATTCACTTTACTTTTTTTTTTTATTGTCCCCAACACTTTTTGAAAGATGGGTACATTTCATCACCACCACTTTTTGAAAGATGGGTACATTTCATCACCACCACTTTTTGAAAGATGGGTAAATTTCATCTTCATCACTTTTTGAAAGATTGGCAAATTTTATCTCCGACACATTTTGGGAAAGATTTCAGCCCTAACACTTTTTGAAAGAAGGGTACATTTTGTCCCCAACTCTTTTTGAAAGATTAGTAAATTTCATCCCCAGGTTTTTTGATAAATTGTATGTACTGTCCACTTAAATCCAACCAAAATTGGCCAAGTTTGGCAGGAAACCACCCTATCTGGCAACACATGCCTACGACAGTGAAGAAAAATTAGCCAGTGGACTTCTGGTTTATTTCAATGTAATTGCGCAGGGTATTTTTGCATAACCACCATCCTGATTTGACCACTAGTTCAAACCAACATTTTAACTGGACATAACATTAAGACGACCGCTGAAATATTTTATTGCATGTGTAACCCTGTCGAAATATACAGACTATTTCTGTACAGTGCTAATCCAGGTTGATCTATTCCCTGGATTTTGGCGAAATTTCACTTTATATCAGCAGATGTGTTAGATATCAGGGTCAGTCTCCATCTTTCTGCAGTACAAATACTGAATCGATCAAAAAGCCTCTCCCTCTAGCCTGTTTTTCCCTGCTCGTCCATTAAACCTCATCCTCCGTGCCTTCTTCAGATAATTTTGTGGACGCGAACAATGCAAAACCACAGAGGTCCTTATGCCCTCTGAAAAGCTGAGTAGATTCAGGGCCTTATCGACGTTATAGTCCACAGCTGTGGTTCGTGCCGTGCTGTGCTGTGCCACTGCCAACAAAAGTGAATTAGCAAAGCAAAGCTAGTCTGATCCACTTCACCCTGATGTTCTCCAGACTGTTTTGACTGCAGTCTGTCCAATCATTTTCACTGCAAGACTGGCTGTGCTGGTGCACAGAAGCTTGCTGCGTTATCCACTGCATGAAGTATGTCTGAGAGTCAGTTATTTGCAAACAGTAAGGTTCATCAGAAGGAGACCTCAGAAAATCGCAATGTATTGTGTGTAGTTAATGAGAGTTCATTCATTTCACTTAGTTTTTACCACTGAAAGCCTTAATGGTGGTGTAAACCAACTGGGAACCGTACAGTGTCAACCCCCAACCCTCCTTTCCTTTTTTTCAAATCACCACCTAGCGCTCCAAAACAGCAGAATTTCACCCATTCCACCCAGAAATGTTCACAGTGGTGGTGAACAGAACCAGATGTCTCCTTCTAAAAGTTCCCTCATTGTTCTGAGACATTGTTCTAGGCAGTTTTAGCCTAAAACTAAACTTATTCAAAATAGTCACCGCCAAAAATGAGATTTACTTTTACCATCATCAGCATTCAACATAAACAATCAGAAGGCATGTTTAGTTTCACTGGTGGATTTGGAGAGGAAAGAAAGTGGCAATGTTTGTTTTTGGAGATGTCTGGTTCTTTTACAGCACTGTTTACATCTTAACCACTTAATTACACACTTAATTAACCACTTAATTAAGCAAAACTTCAGAATATTGGTAGAATTTCCCATTGCAATACCTCTGTCAATGAACACATTTTGGGCGCTTTGTAAATACTCTTCTACTTGTATTGAAAACTTTACAATCCTGTGTCCCAACAAAAGTAAAAATGACCCTAAAACATGGAAAGCTAAGTGTATTTTACACCAAGCAAACTATGAGCTACACAAAAATAATTTTCTACAAATGTGGTGACGCACTCTGCCAGTGTCAGAGTCTGTATGACGCTGTGTCACCAAGCCACTGTGGCCCGGCCTTGCGGAATGGGGGGGCGTGTAATTGAAAGACAAAGTGGATTTCGGAGCAGTTTGTTTTTGGGGAGCAGCAGGGGTGTGTATGTGGGTTGGGAGGCTTGCCAGGGCGGAGGCCCGCCGCTGTCCCCTTGACCACCCAGGCCGCAGAGCTAGAGGTTTCAGCAGCGTTCCTCGATAACCCGCAGGCCCACCACACAGCCCAACCCCACCCACACTCAGAGGCCTCTGGGACATGTTACGACAATGGGGCTCTCTTCTTTGTTCCTGGTCGTTTATAAAGACGCAGAGGGCAGAGGTGTCATGGGAAACTGCGAAAACATGCCACTTCAACAACATGCTATGTTGATTTTCTAATGAGTTAAATAAGTACATCAACCTCAACAGAGATTGCGCTTAAATTTAACTCTTTTTTTGCTAATTTTAGTGCACACTTTCTAGTTTAAAGAGCCCATTTCCTACATTTTTCATGTACTAATTTTTCCTCTATTTTCACATTTAATATTTTTTTATTCAGAAAAAGGAAAAAAAACATAATTCGTAGCTATTGTTACTAAATTCTAGATAAAACAGGCTGTTTTTGTTACTTTGCCTTTAAGACTGGTATATGAAAATTACCTCTGTTCTGATTAGCCATTCTTTGACAGTGTTTACACTCCCTTGTAATTCAAATTAGAGAGAATTTATTTGGGGGGGGGCTCTTTAACATGTTGGAAAAGCATAGGATATAAAATATGAAAGACAGATTCACAGGTCAGATTTGTTCCACATTTTATGTCACATTCAGCAAATGCAACAGTAATGGTGAGGTCTTGGGCCAGTGCTGGCCCAGCTACCGCCTCCCTCTTATTGTAAGGCTTGGCCCTGGATCGGAGTTAGAGTCAGGGACAAACAGACAACCCTCTCCAGAGATCCACGGCGGAGTTTTGCACAAGCCCTTAATTAGACGATCAGGATCACCTGAGTTTTAGGCCAAGGAGTATATATATACCAAAAAGATAGTCCCTCTGTGTGAAGTATACTAGTGCGGTCCAGTTACTGAGTGGGTTGCATGCAACTTTCCTTTGGGTTTCTGTTGTGTTTTCTATGGCCCTGGTCTGGATTTCTATTTTGCCTTGTGGACTTGTTCTTGTTGCCTGGGATAGGATTTTCTGGATTTTGGACTTTTTGTTATGCTTTAGATATTGCTTCTTGCCTTTGCCAACTTTATTAATTAAACCTCGATTCCTTGTACTCTGCAATTGGGTTCATATTTATATATGTTATACCTGTCCAGCAAAGGGATTCAGAGAGCCAGGTTGTAGTAATGTGTAGGCAACCCACAACACCTGTATTCTGCTCTACTTAAGGCAAGTGAGCCAGTTTCTGCTCGCTGAGTCGTTTGACAAAACTGGTAAAAGGTATCTAAAGTAAAATGTATGCCTGCTGGTGAGCCGCAGTGAGACAGTGAATTAAATGTGTCAAAGGTGTGTGCTTATAGTCACAATATACAAAACATTTGATAGAAACTTTTGCAGTAGAGTTTAACACATTAGACATGGTAAAACAATATTTTGGAAAACCCTTAGTAACACTTTACTGTAAACTAGAACCGTGTCCACATAAACTTTTTATGACTACTGCAAGAAATATCCTTTATGACAAGCAATGCTTAGTAAAAAAAACAAAAAAAAAACAAACTTGTGTTTGTCAACTGTCATAAAAGACACAACAAACCCTAATCATCCTCCATAATGGATGTTATCCATGCAGTCAGCCACCACGTTTACCAAACATGTGCAAAAGCTGAGATGAAAGATATCATCTTGATCTCCTTTTATCATCCACATCAGAGGAGATGATTCAATCCTCATCAGAAGCATGGCCAGGGCTTTGTACTTTTTTCTTTGTAGGCAAACAACACAGCTGGTACACACCCTCTCAAAGTCAGGTGTCTCTGGGATCTGACAAGGAACAGAAAAAGGGAATTCCACCCATTTTTCATAATTCACTGGACCAGAAAGTCATTCATAGAGGGTTTGGGGTGAAATGGTTCATTGTAGAGATTCAGATTTCACAGTGGTGGGGAATGGAACCAGACAACACATTGCTATTGACCCCTAGTGAACTTACATGCGTCTTCATACTGGAATGTTTGTGATGATAAAATAATAAATCTGAGCTAAATAACTTTGGGACTATTTTGCCTCATGAAGCTCTGCATGTTTCCCTCCACCATGAATAGGTTCAGTTTTAGGCAAAAAGCTTCTCAAAACACTTGGTAAAACAAGGTCTCATGCATCAGAGAGTGTATTCATAATTGTTTAATTTCATAACTTTCTTTGAGAGAGCTTTCTGAGGCAGGCGTTTGGTAACATTCACCTCCACTGTGAACAATCCTAAAATCTGTGAGCTTCTCTAGAACCCACTCTGAACCACTCTTTTTATGAGTATGTGTCTACTGTGAAATGCGCTTCTCATTGTCATGGGGTTGAAGTTCACAAGAGTGAGGATTTGTGAAGACCTAGGAAAAGGCACGGTCTGCATCATATCTGAGGATCACCATCAGAGTTGTCTGAGAGACTGTTGGTTGATGTTCTTGGTGTTTTTCTCCATCTGGCACCAAGGCATCATCCAAACTAAGCAAGTCCTGGCCTATCATCAATGCAGAAGCAGCTGGAATCTGTGTGTGTCTGTGCAGAAGAGGGGTGGTTGTTGTTTCAGTGATGTAATGTCAGGTGGCTTGGCCCTCACCAGCAGAAGCAATCCCATTACCCTTCAGCTCATTGCCCACTGTCACTGGGAAAATGATGAAAACCCCAGCTTATGAAATATTTGTCAAACACCACCTGATGAGCAGATGAGCAGATCAGATACTGAAAGTTATCTGAGCACGCACTGTCGTGAAAGCGGGGAGACTCACAAACACTGGCCTTTCTGTTCAAATGCCTAAATGTGGTCAGATTTGCTTCAGTTCAAACAGTGACTGAAGATGGAAGATTTCTTCTTTTTCCCCATATCACATTTTTCACAATTTTTTAATCTTTCTGTTCTTTATTTAGAGATTTGGATGACAAAACGCCCAGATTTTCAGTGTGCTCCCAAACTGTTGGCCCCCGCTTTTTGTTCTGTAGAAGTTAAACGTTAGCAGCTGAGGTAGGAGAAGCCTGCATTTGATGGACACCTTCTAGACAACAGTCTTTTTACCTCTTTAGACCCATTTAAGCCTTTATTTGCGTTTTTGCTGGGTGAGTTAAAGGCTCCTGGACACTTAAGATAAATTACATCACTGGAAGCCAAAAAGCAAAGCTTTCTCAGCGTATTCATTAACACTGCCTCAACAAAAATAACAGAATCCATTATGTACTCTCCAAAGAGCAGCTTTCTCCAATCCTTCTCAAAAGCATGCCAGTAGCAAAATTATTTTTCACAGACTTGCCTAAAGTTTGACAGGCTAAAAGAAATGAAAACAAGTTAAAAGAAAAGTTAACATGCTAAAAGATATCCAACAGGCTTAAAGACACGCAGGTTAAAAAATGGCTAACAGGCAAAAATTGTCACGCACACCAGTCACGTGACACACACGGGGCACCGGAAATGACGCGCGTCACACGGTATATAAACAAGAAGTGGTAAGGAACCAGTGCCCATACACTTAGTCATGCCCGTCTCATCTCAAACCCTCTCCAGCTGGTACCATGAGTACTCCGGGTCATCCACCACGCTGCACTGGGCAAACAGTTGGCCAGGTTATGTCAAAAAGAGGCTAAAAGACAGCCAACAGACTAAATTGTAAGCAGGTAAAAAGATAAGCAGGAAAAAGATCGCTATAAGTCTAAAAGAGAAGCAGACTCAGAAGATAAGCAGGTTGAAAGGTGGCCAACAGGCTAAAAATAAGCAGGTGAAAAGAAGCATATTAAATGATATGCAGGCTAAAAGATCAGCATATTAAAAGATAACCAGGCTAAAAGATAGCTAAATGCAATGCACCCAAAGTGCATTTAAAGTTGATGTTAATTCAGTGCAGCGTAGCGCTGACACTGAGGCTGCCCAGCCAGAGGAAAGGAAGCTGCATGTGAATAACATTTCAAGATAACAATGACTTTCTGACCTCACTTTTTGGAAGGCCAAGAATCCACTTTTAAGCTACACTCCAGCCACTGCCTGTGGAAAGACTTGCTGGCTAATCTGCCCCATCTGCTGGTGATTGGCCAGAGTGATGAACAGATGCAGTTGTGGAGGTTCAGAGTAGAAGTTTCCCCACTTTTTTACAGCTTTTGGACCTCCTGTATTCATTCTCTTTCGTGCAGCTGAGACCACACACACACACACTGTAACTCATCAGCAACTTTCACACAGTGTATGTACTAATTTTAGGTGCATCTGCAAGGGACCCAGAGAAGGAGCCGGCATGATGTGGCGTTTATGGCTGGCCTGACCCCAGAGGAATCCTTAAGCAGAAGGAAATGCCCCCTCACACTGACATCCTCCGGTCATGGTGGAGTGTTACAAAGCATGTGAGCTTGACAGTGATTAAGCATGTGTGAGTGATTGTGTGTCATGCAGGCCATGTGACACTGGATCAAACCATTCATCTTGAGAAGATCACAAAATTACAAGATTACCTTGACTGACACTTGAGACCCCGTGAATGCCTCAACAGTAAAATTCTGTGGGAACTTTCTGTTACTAAAATGTCTTTTAAAAGCTTACAGTGCCTGTTGTTCATGATTCAAAAAATGCTTTAATTATGTAAAATTCACAAGAGTCAGTGACAGAAGACAAAACTGCAAAATGAGTATAGGCTTGAGTTTAAACAGAGCTGGTACCTGACGTTTTGCCTATCCAGGCCAGTAAAGACTAAGCAGTGTCCCAAACCACACACAACAAACACTTCTATAGGCCTACCTTACACAGTGTTTTTGACTCTGCTCTTCTGCTGAGCATCCATACCAATGTAAAGGATGAATGAATGTTTGTGGGCAAAAACGGCTACATTCTTTAACATGGGTGTATTCTTTTTTGTACATCCAATTTTCGTGCCAGTAAAATATGGCTTGTTCCCTTAATGTGGGGAGTGAGACATCGTCTTTAGCGGAGAAGTTTGAATCTTCTTCACATGTAAGAGGAAAGATGGTGTAGGAGATCAGGGATGATGGTGGTTGTTGTACTTGTCCTTTTAGTGAAGGAGGAGCTGAGCCAAAATGCAAAGCATCTCAGTTTACCAGTCAGTCTTTGTTCTAACCCAAATCTATGGTCACGAGTTCTAGGTTATGACCAAAAGAATGAAAAAATGAGCTTCCTCAGCAAGGTGGATGGGCAAGGTGAGGAGCTCAGAAATCTTGGAAGGGCTCAGAGAAGAGCTGCTGCTCCTCAGCTTTGCAAGGACCCAGATGAGGTGGTTGGGGTGTATAATGCTCCTTGCTATGTAGATGTTCTGAACACAACCAACTGGGAGACCATGAGGCAGTCTCCGGACATGCTGGGAGGGTTATATATCTCTGCTGTCCTGGGAACACCTTGGCCAGGAAAATGAACGTCTGGGCTGCCATCCTCGGCCTGGATAAGTGGCAGAAAATCCATCCATCCATCCATTACCCCTTTATCCCACACTCGGGGTCAGGGGGGGGACTGGAGCCTATCCCAGTTGCTATGGGCGAAGGCAGGGTACACACAGAGACAGGCAACCATTCACACCTAGGGGCTCAATTGGCCTATCCCCAATTGAGGAAACCCACGCAGTCACGGGGAGAACATGCAAACTCCACACAGAAAGACCCTGCGCCCAACCCAGGAGTCGAACCCAGGACCCTCTTGCTGTGAGGCAACAGCACTAACCCCTGCCGCCCTGGCAGAAAATTACTTGAGATATTTGTACTTAAAGATAGCATAAACAATCCTTCAAAGGTACAGTTCAGTTTAAAGGCTTGAATTACTGAAAGTCTACTAAAAACAGTAACCCCAATGCACACACACACAAACAGATTCCTTGTACTATAGAATGGCCATTGCAAGGGCAAGACCCCACAAGCATGAAACCAGCACTTGTGGGAACATGCGAACATTTACTGGTGTTTTTATGAAGAACGACTGACAGATGTACGATTTACAGCTCTGCCCTCCTGTTCTCCCCCATGGGAGGTATTGGAGAACACATAGCACCTCCGGAATATGAAACATGCTGGCTCTGTGTCATTACCTACAACAGATGAAATGGCCCAGGTCATGGTACTGTGGCACCAAAAACCTACTAAAGATGGAGGCATTGACTTTAAATCTGATGTTCGTAGTTTGATTTGTGTAGCATAAGCTGAAGTGTGAAGTGTGATTTGTAATCTAGTTATCGAGAGATTGACAGAAGCATGGAAGGATGTGTAGCTAGCATTGAAAACCTAGTGCTGGTTATCCTGGCATGGTCCACTTGGAACTGTTAAAGCCTTCCCTTGTGGTCAGATTAATACTTTTATTTTTGATAATCATAAATCCCTCAATAATTAAGTTATGTAAACAGAGAGCTTCAGAGTGAGTTGAAATGCTAGAGAATTGTTTATAGTCTTGGTGACCAGACATCTGCCTCTCTCACAGAAAATTATAACATGAAATGGTTATGAATGCACTGCCTCATGTCTGAGACATTGTTTTACCGGAGTTTGAGAAGCTTTTGCCCTAAAATAACACAGTTATGGTTTAGGGGTACATGCAGGGCACAGTAATACAAAATAGTCCCCAGAGAAAACTGATTTAGTTGAGATTTGCCATTATTTTACCAAGCACTCCACACAAACACTCAGAACACATGTGTAGGTTCACTGGTGGGCTTTGTGAGTAAATAAAATGGCTACACTTGAGTTGGAGGTGAGACGTCTGGTTCCATTCACCACATCTATAAAGAAGTCGGTGTCTCTCTGAAATGAAACGTTTCACACCAAACCCCTTCTTAATGAGTTTGTCAATATGGTAAAAATCTTAGAAAAGGTGAAAACAGCATGCAGGTCTAAAACAAATCCCATACTAGCAATGAAATGCACATCACATCCTGTGTGTAGTCTTCCTGTGTATTGTTTTCCACATCACTGCGGTGATAATGATCTTCATTCATAACCTGGTGCTAATACAGATGTTTCAGGTAGGCGGTAGGTCAGGTAGAAAACAAATGTGTGCAGAGCATGGTTTTGTGCAGGATCTGCTGTTTTGTGCCTTAGTCTGGAAGGCTTTGTGAGAGAGTCGCTCCATGTGGAAGCGATGGACTGTGCTGTATGTAATTGCTGGGGCTGCTTCATTAAATATAGTATTTTAAGGTCCCCACAGTTCTGCTTGGCATTTCCCGTGGCTGTTTCAGGCTACGCTTGCAGCTCATGTGCAAAACTGCCACTGTAAATCTCAGCAAGTCCCTTTGGAGTTCTAAACCCAAACACAGGAGGAAGCACTTTTTAAATCTTTGCTTTTACTGGAGTTCAACTCTGCGTGGTCGCGGTCAAGAACCTGCTTGAGAGTTGCCTTAGACATGTAAGCTTTTAAAATAAGCAAGCATGTTTTTTCTTGTCAGTTGGCACTTAAAGGAACAGTTCAGCAAAAGTAATAAAATTTTCACAGCAATCAGCTAGATTTAGAATTGGATCTACAAGGCTAATGTTGCTAAGACTGGAAGTCAATAGTCACCCATTTCTTTTACCATAAACATGTCCAAAAACTTCTCTGGACCCGCTCAGACTGCATCGAGCTCTTTGTTAAGGTGGAGCAGAAAGCAGGACTGAACTTGGATCAGATTCCTGGAACAGATTTTGCTCCTGCGGTGGTTTGTGAAAACAGACCCTGTTGTGTAAAATGTCTGCCTGTAGCTTTCTGCTACATGATGATATTTAGTTCATTTTTACAGCTTACCGTTGGTCAGCCTGTGTCCTTAACTACATACACAGTTCTGTTCTGTTCTGTTCATGTAAATGGATAACTGGATAAGGTTTTAACAGCTCCAGAGATGTTTTGGGGATGTGTTCATGGTAAAAGAATGACCCTAGTGTTAGTGACGTTAGCCTGAAAGCTCCAATTCTGAACTAAACAAGCAAAATGTGAGCTCCAAACATGCCAGCGATGTACACATTGAGTTTCTCCTCACACACTTTTTGAGCTTCCTCACACTGAACCACTGCTACCATCTTAAACACTTAATAATGGGGATTTTTAAAACTTTGGCCATCCCATATGTTAGTCTTAAGCATTAATGACCTGTCCATCTCTGGGCCTTTTGGTCCGTTTGACAGTTTCCCCTCAGTAAGTCAAGGTGCAGCAAAAAGAGATATAAGTCAAGTTATCATGCTAAAGTATGCATCAGCATGTAAAGCAAGAGTACAAGATGGAAGCGAAAGGATGTAGATCATGTTCCTTTCTTGGGACAGCAGGTTCTGATTATTCTGGCAGGAGAAGAGTGTGTGTTTTGCTCCAAGCTGTTTTCTTTTTCACTCATACAGTCCTGGATGGAGACCACACACTCACAACTTTGACCACTGTACTGTACTGAATTAGGGTGTGTCGTTCAGAGTGAAATGGCTTATCATAGAGACTCAGAATCAATAAACATTTATTTACCTCAACCCGGTCTCACGACTTTTTCGTGCAGGCCTTTTTTTGGTGCTAGGACAACGCTTCACTACCCTATGTATTTTAATGCGCAGTGTGTAACACCACCACTATCTGCGTGACTGTTAGGTTTATGGTTAGGTTTAGGCATTTTCCCCATCTCACGGCCTTTCAAAGTGTTTCAACTGTTTTGCAAACAAAAACAATAAGGAATCAACTCATTATTTCTCTCCTACTGTCCCTCAGTCACCAGTTAATGCTGATACTGGTGGTGTTATGCAGTGCGCCATAAAATACATAGGGTAGTGCAGCGTTGTCCTATCAGGAAAAAAGACGTGTTGTCCTAGCACGAAAAAAAGCCCTAAAGCGTGATCGCAGCACGTTTTTGAATAGATTGTATATCGTGATGGCTGCACGAAAACCTGTGAGACCGGGCTCTTATTTACTACTTGCCCCCCAGTGAAGCGACATGTGTCTTTATATGGAATGTTTATATGTGTTTTTATATGGAATGTTGATTATGATAAAATGGTAAATCTGAATTAAATCAGTTTTCTTTGGGGGCTATTTTGCCTCAACACCTTTATGTATCCCTCCACCACGAATGGGTTTAGTTTTAAGCCAAAAGCTTCTCCAACATCTGGCAAAATAACGTCTCAAGGATCAGGCAGCGCATTCATAACCATTTTTGGAATAACTTTCTGTGAGGTTGCTATTAGAGGCATATGTCTGGTTACATTCACCACCACTGGTAACAACTCAGGCTTGGGGAGTTTCTCTAGAACAGACTATTTCACACCAAACCCATTCTGAAACACTCCCATGTACTGTAACAATTTGAGGGGTGGATTTTGAAAGGAATTCCCGTTTCCAATGATTTCTAAAATAAGAAAAGAAGATCAGAAGGGTGGTTGAGGGCTGTGTTCTGTATTTCAACAAGGATTATAACCATGAAAGATGTTTTAATACAAATCTTAAATCATTTTAATTATTACTAGGATGAATAGAATTAATAAGCATTATTTTATTTATCCCCAGTGTCTAGATCCTTCTTTCTACATTTGATCTCAATCAGATTAACTTTGATGGAATCTTGGAATTATTTGCTTAATATCTATATTCCGAACTATAAATAAAAAACGTTTTATTCTGATTTAGTCTGTTTTTAATGTTGTTTTATTATGGGTACATAAATACATGAGGCTCAAGTCAACCCTGAGCTCAGTTAAGCTGCAGAGAGACAAACTCTTTTTTTTAGGTTTAGGGGTACGGGGCAGTCGGTCACTCATGACCTGAAACAGTCACATGACCCTCCCCCCAGTTTCTAGAAGTGTGGATGCAGATCCGCAGTGTTTAATGGTGGTACAGGCAGAGCGGAGCGTGCCACTATTGGTCTCGCTTAACTAGAACCATTTGGGATCATTTACATCATTTACGAGGCAGCGTGCTCACAAATGGGCTCCAGATGCTCTGTCCAGCTTTCAGCAGCGTACGGGAACCTTTATTTATGAGCGGAGGTGAGGGGCTCCTCTCCCAGCAATGAGGAGGTCGTCTCCACTCAGAAACCCCAGAAAGACAATGGTCCCACAATACACCCCTGGGGCACAACCTGCCGGTTTACAGGGTCAGGTCCCGCTTCAGGGCCCTCTGTCAGATTGAGTTTGTTTGTAGGATGCTTACACTTGGTTTTTATCATTTGTGGCTTAGTTTTGTTCGGACATTCATTCCTGGCATCCTGCCTCGATTTTGTTTGAATTCTGAATAAAAATTTTGTAAAATCTCAGTGAAAACAAACAAATCACACAAAATCCCCTGGAATGTCATTTATTTCAGGTTTTCCTTTGATTACGAAAAGGGTTTTTGGAGGGGTACCACCAAGGTGTGAAAAACTGGTGGTCTTGGAGGTAGTGTGAGACTTCCCCACTGTAGGAATCTGCATCATCACTGCAGGAGCAGACTCACCTGCAAAGCAAACAAAAAACAGATCAAACAGTTTTTGAGGCTCTTGCTCCACCTAGAGGTCAACTTTAGTTTTACTGCTGATTGTTCCAGAAGCTACAAAGGTAATGATCAAAAAACAGTTTGCCTGTGATCTGAAAAAAATTTACAAGACAAGCTTAAAGCAAACTGCAGATTAGACGGGACTCACACCTATCATGTGTATTTAAATATTGTATAAGAATAAAAAATACTGAAGACTCAAAACACATTAAGTTTTTTTATTATTTACTATTATTATGAAAAAAAATATTGCCAATTTTTACTAAGTAATTGATAATAAAAAGAGTTGCAGAATAAAAGAACTGATAATAAATAATTGCATTACTATTAATTGCATGCACTATTTCTTACTATTAAGATATGGGGTGCTGTTTGTAAAAACAGCTTCACAAATTTAGAGGTGTCATTTTTTCATCATTTAGCACAATGTTCACAC
>JBBIGA010046068.1:0-13128 GCA_037576975.1 Alestes dentex
GAGGTTGTGTGTGAGTGGAGGTTGTGTGTGAGTGGAGGGTGTGTGTGTGTGGAGGTTGTGTGTGAGTGGAGGTTGTGTGTGTGTGTGGAGGTTGTGTGTTCCTTGGGTGTGGAGTGTTGCTAGTTGTGTTATCATTTTTATTTCAGTGTGTAAACAATCGTAAAAAACTTTAATGTCGTCAATGTTACCGCTAGGAGAATGGCTATTTATAACAGTGCACTGGCAAAAACAATAGATATTTAAGTTCTTTTATGTCTTCCACGCTTTACTTTTTCATCAACATTAACAGTGAGACAGCAGATAATGATCTTTTATTGGTTGTGGGGTGAGTAGAAGGCAAGTTTTGGGGCTTGGTGTTGAAGGAGTTTTTCTGTAGATATTTATGAACAATATACAGACATGAAAGACATCCACACTTTTAAAAATACCAGGGCCATGTTTTTGTCCCAGTCTGCCTCGCCACACACATACTTTACTGTTTCCAGAGCTTTAACTGCTGTTTAAATTCAACCAGTCAGTGAGTACAGTTCTCCATAAGGGGGCGCTGTTACCACTCAAAAATCTCTTGATGCAGCTGAAGAGCAGCTTCACATCATTTACATTTACATTCACGGCATTTAGCTGACGCTCTTATCCAGAGCGATGTACATCAGTGCTCGAGTAGTCCACTTCTGTGTCTTAGACCTGTAAAGCTAAACTTAAGTCACTCATCCACAATTCACCAGGATACTGCTCGCTCAGTACACCTAACCACCTCAGTACACCTAAACACCTGTCAAAAATACCTAAACAACACCTGTCAAAGAAAATCAAGAGTTAGTGGTCAGAGTTAGTAGGAGGAGGGTTTTTTTTGTTTTAGTAGTAAGCAAGTGAAGTGAGAGAAACGGGAGACATCGTTAGTCACCAAGGTGCTCCTTGAAGAGGAGGGTCTTCAGGCGACGCTTGAAGACGCGAGGGACTCCGCAGATCTGATCGGAAGAGAGAGTTCGTTCCACCACTGGGGGGCCGAGACTGAGAAGAGTCTTGACAAGTGTCTCCCTCTTCTTTTGAGCAGCGGAGGCTCAAGACGGGCCACACTTGAAGCCCTGAGAGGACGAGAAGAGACACGTTGCTTGATTAATGCTGTAATGTATGGGGGTGCAAGCCCATTCATGGCTTTGAAAGCAAGTGTTAATGACTTGAATTTAATGCGAGCAGCAACAGGGAGCCAGTGAAGGTTCCTCAATAAGGGTGTGGTGTGATCAGGGACACTGTGTGTCCTCTTCTTCATGGCAGTTCCAGAACTGTCTTTATGGGATTTTATGCCACTTGTACGGAAGCTTTCCTTTGTTCTGTTGTGAAATTTTCCCGTAATGTTTCTCCTGGAAGATGACTGGATAGGACTGGACGTCCCAAACTAAATGGAGTTAAACTTAAACTTTTAATCTTTTATGGTTTTATTCTGTCATTTTGTAATTAAGCAGATGGGATCAGTTGAGATTAGTTCTATAATTTAACTCCTATAGAACGAATCTAAACTGAATCCACCTGCTTAATCCCAAAATACTAAAGCATAAAACCCTAAAAGACTAAAAGTTAGATCTCAAGACTTATTAAAACACTAATTAAAGATTAATTCGAGGAGAACTCAAACTACGTCAAAGGGAAAAGTTAAGCCATCATGTGTGAGTTTCTATGTTTACGTCATTCCAAAGCCAGTAGTTTTACTTTTAATCCTTTCTGGTCTGTTGTGAATGCTGAGTAAGAGAGGAGGGTGGGAGGTTGGAAGTGGGGTGGGTTTGCTGGAAAGGTAGAGCTTGGTGTCATCCGCGTAACAGTGGAAACTGATGTTAAATTTGTGGAAGATATTGCCTAAAGGAGGGAGATGAATAGTGAAGAGGAGGGGCCCCAGGACAGATCCTTGGGGCACACCAGAAGTAACAGGGGAAGGCTGGGACGAGAAAGATTTAAGCTGAGTAAACTGAGTGTGACAGGAAGAGACAAGATTTGAACCAGTCTAAGGGTGTGTGTGTGATACCAATGGAAGATAATCTATTGAGGAGTGTGATGTGACAAATGGTGTCAAAGGCCACACTTAGATCAGGAGGATGAGGATGGTGAGTAAACCGGAATCCGCTGCCACGAGGAGGTCATGGGCAACTTTTATGAGAACCGTTTCTGTGCTATGAAGTGGGCAAAAACCAGACTGGAACTGTTCATGCAAGTTATTGAATAGCTGAATAGCTACAATAACTTGAATAGTTGAATAGCTACAAACAAATTGTAGCTATTCAACTTCACTCTCATTTGGCTCATAATAAGAGGACAGGTGCTGCCCCTTTTATTTTTTGGTTAGCTTTGTGTTATTAGCATTCTATGTCTTACTAGGTTAGGTTAGGTTAATAAATACAGTCTAGTGTAGTCAGTTTTATTGTGTTCATGCTGCCGGCACTTCCCATGTTCTCTCTCCTGAGTGAGACTAACATCCCCTGTTTTGGTGTCATGGTCGTCTTGTCTGTTTTTGCCAGTGCTGGTAAAGCAATGCTCTCCATTTCCAGCTTCCACAGCCATTTATTTAAACAACAATCTTCATCCAATCTAATCGAAATTTACTTCTCCAGCACTCCCACCTAGGCCAGACAGGCTTGGGCAATTTCGGTCTGCAAATCAAGTATGACCATGATGGGAAAGTACTTTTTCTATCATTCCTAAATAACAGAGGACACTGACTGCAGTAGAGATGATGGACAGATGCTTTAAAACACTGTTGGCTGAAAAATTACTGGATTAGCTGCAAATGAGCTGCAGGGAGCGCTTTCACTCTATATGAGGTCTTCCAGTGCTCTCAGCTCATTCAAATATTTCCACAATGTTGAAAACCACTTGTTTCAGTTCTCTGAGGAGCCTTTACCAGCTAACGTTCAGGAGGGAGTCTAAAAGGCCTCCTTGCTCCCCATGTAATGCACTACACAGGTTCCGACCTCTGCATCCCACATAATGCAATATGCCATACGTGTGTGCATGTAAGGTGTTTTGGTAGAAGAAGAAGAAGATCTGCAGTTTAGATCCAGCTCAAGTCTTGTTTAGGACTCAAAACATCACAGATTTCAGAAAATCCCATTACAATTCTGGAAAACCTCATTCGGTCCACTTTGCAGGAACTACTAGAGTGTCATGAGTGTGCCTGCTGTGTGACAAGTAGCCTAGTAGTGCCTGATGTCTGCCCTGAGGGCGCCACCTACTGGGGCTTGACCTAAGTCACACACATGAATGGGGAATTCTCAACAAAGATTTTTGTTTTAAAATTTCAGTGTTTTGAGTTTTTCAACATTCACCTTGATGCCGGTATCACTCATTTGACTTTGACTCAATCTATATGACCATTACGTTTGTTGTACACCACAAGGTGTGTTTGCTATGGTTACAGTGCCAGAATAGCTATGTGAAAAGATAAATACTCAATAAAAGATTGTTTATAAAGGCTGTAACAAATACAACAGCTTGGCAGTGGCATTTGTTATTGTTACTTGGATGCATGTCAGGTGGCACAATAGCAGAAACTGACAAGATTTGTCAGCTTTTGTCTGAGATAATGGAAGTGTTAAAAGGACTGAGTGTGTGTGTGTGGGAGGATGTTCTCTTAACACCATATTTGCATAAAAGAAGGGAAAAAATAACAAAACACTGAAAGATTAGATCTAAACTGCATCTAGATTAGATCTAAAGGCAGCAGAAGGTGGAGTTGAATTCATATTGACACAACAAGGTTAATAAAAGAACAGTTAAGAGAAGCGAGAATTGTTTAAATGCAAAGCATTAGTGCAAAACATTTAAATCAGAAATTAAATCTCAATCTGAAGAATCAAAAATAGTAAAGACAAAGCTTCTCTCAGGTCTCTCAGATCTTAGCTTCCAGACCTTCATCATTTTCTACTGTACTTTGTACAGTAAATAAAGTATTAAATTTTTATTTTTATATTAAACGCCCCATCTTCTTCCTGAGGAACAGTGTTCCATTCTTTCTCATTTTTTTTTATTAATTTAAAGACAGGAGGAGTTAGGCACAACCTTCTCCATGATGGCAGAAATCCAGTCCATGTTTTGTCCTCTTCTACAGAAACTCTGTGTCCTTTCAAAAACTATATAAATGACAAAAACATTACGTATCATATATTAACATTCATCCATCCATCCATTTTCTACCCTTTATCCCACACTCGGGGGGGGGGGGGCTGGAGCCTATCCCAGCTGCTACAGGCGAAGGCAGGGTTCACTCTGGACAGTCGCCAGCATGTTGCAGGGCCACATACACAGACAGACAACCATTCACACTCACACCTCACACAATTTAGTGTGCTCAACCGACCGATTCCCAATACAAGCATGTTTTTGGCAGCGGGAGGAAACCGGAGCTCCCGGAGGAAACCCACGCGATCACAGGGAGAACATGCAAACTCCACACAGAAAGACCTTGCGCCCAACCCGGGAGTCGATCCCAGGACCTTCTTGCTATGAGCGCTAACCCCTGCGCCACCGTGCCACTCCATATATTAACATGTATCAAATATTACTAATATAACACGTAAAAACTATGAGACACAACAGTACACAAAAGTACTCATGAATCTACTTACTTTGTTGCTGATCATTTTCCTGCCAAATACAGACTTCCTTATGTTTTCTAAGATATCATGATTTACAATATATAGATGTGAATACTAGAGATACACTTGCTGGAATGAAACTGAAGCACCAAGTAGGTTGGGGGTTTAGAATGGAACATCCAGCTAGTAAAAGACCAAGACTGTGGTGTGCACAAACTTTTGACCATATAGTGCAGTCCTTCTATATCAAGGCTGACACTTAGATGTGAATGAACAAAACATTTGTGACTTAGACTCACAAATCCTAAAATGAGTAATTTTTGCTGTCCAGTGCTTAACTGGAAAGGAAAAAGAATCTTTTCAGGCCGAACTGGGATTTAAAATTCCTTCTGGATTTTTATTCTTGTAATTATTTGATTTTAAACAAGACACTTGACTGCCTCACCCTTCCCACTGAATAAAAGCAGAACTGATGGCTGTAAGTGACAGTTAATTTTTTCTACACTTGTGTGTAAAATTGATCAGACATCAGAAATATTAATTTCACATAAATAAAGTGGAGTTCACTCTTATAGTTCTAACAGACTTTTACTTTTGGTTCCAAAATAACCAGCTGAACACACAGACTTTACCTTGCCGGGATGATGTTGTGAGCTGGTCACACTATTTTGCTCAACAAATGCTTGCTGGTCCTGTGGTTCTTTGTCTCTGTTCTCAGTTGGTGGAAAACCTGTGAGCAAGGGACCTTTTCACAACTTCCGAATTTTTGACTGGAAATACATAATCGTAAGGTATCTTTATTTCTGCCGGTATACAAAAAGGCCGAAAGCAGAGACCTCTTGTTCTTGTAACGTACAAGGCTGTTCTTGTAATGCCCAAAAGCAGCCATATCTATATTTTAATTCCTTCCCTGTTAGTAGTGAAGTTTCAAATAGATGGATATCTGGTGGGACGAATGACCAAACTTCACACTTAAAAAGGGGAGCACTTAGTCTGCAGCAGACAATTCACCTCAGACAACTATCCCTAGCCTTTTTCCTGGGAACGATTTCAACTATAAAGAAAAAAAGAGACCATGTGAATGAGCGGTGCCAAAAATGGCAGCCTTTAACATCTGTGGGAGCCAAGAAGGAAATGGCAAAGAAAGCTTTGAAACTGGAACATGATTATGCAACTCCTCCGCCTGCAGGTAAGAAATTCCACCTGCTTTAACGTTATGTAATGGGACACCTGGGCGAGGTAAACGGTTTTCGGCTATGAACTGTAGATCTCAGGGGGTGTTTTTTTTTACATTAAATACATTAAAATCCACAGTTAGAGAGGGCTCGGTGACACCTTTCCAACGACCCCTCGTTTAACATAATAGCCAGAGTTATTAGCCAAAAACCGTTCACCTCCGACAAAAGTATAGGGACACCCAGGCGAGGTGAACAGTTTTCGGCTAATAACTCCGGATCTCCAGGGGTGTTTTTTAACATTAAATACATTAAAATCCCACATTTAGAGTCACCGTTTGTAAAAGTGCAACATTTAGGTAAGAAATTCAACCTTCTTTAACGTAATGTCTTCATGGTAGAGTGGTGCATTGCCTTCTTCAATCACTGTAACAGTTTGTCAATATTTTAGCACATATATTAGCACAGTAAAGGGTTTAAAAGCATTCCTTACCTCATATTACTGTGCCTAATTTCCTGGCTATGTTTTTGTGTCGTAGACTATTTTGTAAAACTTAATGTTATCCTACCCATCCTGCTTGTTACCGGTACATGTCAACAGATATGGACTACTTAAGCACTGATGTATGTGGCTTTGGAAATAAGTGTCTGCTTAATGTATAAACGTAAAAACATACATATCATATATACAGTCGATAAGAGTAATTATATGTCACATATATAGAGTGTCTGGGAACTTTTAATTAGTAATCCATGACTTCCTGTGTTTCTGGGGTATAAATATAGTGTGACACAGCCCATTTTCCTTAACCACTCTTTAAAATGGAAAAGATGAGAGAACATGCCATTTTAGTAAGGTGTTGATCTTCATAAGTTAGGAAATGGCTACAAGAAAAATTCTTGTCCCTCAGAATTGTGGGAAGGATGGTGTTGAGGGCACTGGAGAAATCAAAGAACATGATTCTCACAGAGCTCCCAGTGGTCTCCAGGTGAGAGAGGGAACGATGCAGGAGGTGAATGACGGCATCTTCCACCCCAGTGCCAGGCTGGTAGAACTGCAGTGGGTCCAGTGATGATCTCACCAGGGGCCGAAGCTGAGCCAGGACCAGCCGCTCCAGGGTCTTCATCAGGTGAGATGTCAGAGGCACCGGCCTGTAGCTGTTGAGGTCCTTTGGTCGTGGAGTCTTTGGCACTGAAACCAGACAAGAGGTTTTCCAGAGCTGTGGGACTCTCCCCAGCTTCAGGCTCAGGTTGAAGATGAGCTCCATCACCCACACAGCTGATCTGCGCAGGACCTGACAACTATTGAGCTGATGCCATCTGGACCCGCTGCTTTCTTGGCCTTAATCCTCCTCAGTTCCCTCCTAACCTGGATGGTTGAGAGAGACAGGCTGGAGCCGTGAGCTGGATGTTTGCTGGATGCGGTAGTTGGGGGTGGGGAGCAGTGAGCAGGGTGTGTGGAGGGCGTGTAAAGTATCTGAGGTGTCAGAGGTGGAACAGCAGCAGTGAGGGTGGGAGTTTCTGCAGCAGATGTTGAAGACTGCATCCGGGATGAATCAAACCTATTGAAGAAGTGATTCAGTTTGTTGGCCCACCTCACACCCCCACCGGCAGAGAGCTCTGTTCTTTGTGGCCTGAGATGATTCTCCAGACTTCGCTAGTATTGTTCTGCTGAAGCTGGTTTTGCATCTTCTGCCTGTAGCTGTCTTTTCCATCCCAGATCAGTCCTTTCAGCTCTCTTTGCAACCTTTCCCGCTCTTCCTTGTCTCCTGATTTGAAGGCCCTCCTCTTCTGCTTGAGGACGGCTTTTATTTCTGGTGTAATCCAAGGTTTGTTGTTGGAGAAGCACCACACAGTCCTGGTGGGTACAGTGTTCTCTCCACAGAAGTAAATGTAGTGCATAATGCAGGTGACAAGGCTGTCCTCCCTATGGTCATAACAGAGCACCCTCACACAGTAGAGTAGGCCTTTAGAGCCTCCTCGCTCTCCTCCGACCATCTCTGTACTGTGTGAGTGACTGATGGCTTCCTGAGCACTAGGGGCTCATACTCAGGAACAAGATGCACCAGGTTGTGATCTGATCTTCCCAGGGGAGGGAGAGGTGATGAACTGTATGCCTCTTTTGCGTTGGCATACAGTAGGTCCACTGTTTTATTGTCTCTGGTGGTGCATGTCACATACTGGGTGAAGGTGGGCAGTGTGGTGTCCAGGAATGCATGATTATAATCCCCTGATATTAAAAAAAGGGCTCTTGGAGATTGCATTTGCAGTCTGCTGACTACGGATCAGAGAGAGTCCCAGGCTGCCTCCGTGTTGGCGGAGGAGGGGACATACGCTGTTATTGCGATAACAAGCGAGAATTCCATGGGGAGGTAGTATGGTCACATGCTAATGGCTAACAGCTCAATGTCTCTGCTGCATAATCAGAGAAAAAAATATATTGTATTTAAAATATATTTTTTCAAAGTAGTCAATCGATTCATGCTACCCCATCAAAAATGCTACCTTGAAGTTTAAACAGTTTATACAGTCAGTTTAACACTGATAATTATGACAAATAGGCAAATAATATGCATGATCAGAGAAAAATATATTTTCTTTAAATGAGAAGAGCCTAAACAAATAGACAGGTCATTAGAGGTGATACAGCCAGTTTATACAGTCCGGTTCTAACACTGAGAAATGCTACTCTGAAGCAGGGTGTTCAAATGATTCCTGTGGAAAAATGCTCCATTGAAGTTATATAGTTGCCAGTGTCCCAAGGTAACACAGATATGATAGGATTGGGCAAGCCCCCTGTCAGTAAAGAAAAGAACCAATGGGCTGCAGAGAAGTGTTTTGGGGCCAGTGGTCAGGAAATAAGCTTCTGTGTTTCCTTTTTTTTTGCGAATTAATTACACAAGCACAAGGACCAAAGAGAATGTGGTGTTGGTGTTTAATGACTTGATTGAACCAGCTCAGTGTCAACTGGGTGCCGATCTACGAGTCTGATGGACCGTGTCAGCCCAAACAGCGTGTCAGCCCACCGGGAAAATGCAGATGGTCAGTCCGACACTGATGTACAGGTTGATATTTGTTCTGTATTTCTTCATTTGAAAAGTCTGGAAAGTCAGGAAAGAAGTAGGGAGTTAGTGGGTATTGCTAACAGGTCCAGTTAGGGAAAAACTGATACACTAAGGGAGCTGCCTAATAACATTCTTCAGGTTTGTGTTCAGAGGAACTCACTGGACTCAACTAACCCAGCCCGGTCTTACGAGTTTTCGTGCAGCTGTCACGAAATACAATTTAATCAAAATACGTGCTGCGATCACGATTTAGGGCTTTTTTTCGTGCTAGGACAACGCTTCACTACCCTGTATTTTCGGCTGTATCACTGGGCGCTGTGTTCTTGGCTGCCCCCTGCTTCACTTGGTGAATGGGTTAAATGCAGAGGAAGAATTTCGTGCTGTTCACACTGTGTGCTGTGGTGTGTTCATGTATGACCGAATGATCACTTTCACTTCACTTCACTAATTGGTGACTAAGCAACAGTAGGAGAGAAATAATGAGATGATTCCTTATCGTTTTTGTTTGCAAAGCGGTTAAAACAGGTTGAAATGCCGTGAGACGGGGAAAGTCCCTAACCTTAAACCTAATCTTAACCGTAACCTTAACCTTAACCTAATCCTAACCCTAAACCTAACCTTAACCTAACACTAACCCTAACCCTAACCTTAACACTAAAATACATATGGTGTCCCAGCACGAAAAAAAACCCTAAATCGTGATCAGTTCATGTATTTTGATTAAAATTGTATTTTGTGTGGCAAAAATATCTATTCATCCATCCATGGGGGTCAAATAATAATAATAACAATTTAGTTTTATATCTTATAAAACAAAAAACTGGCAGTATTAACCAATAGGGAAACAGCCTATTGTTCAATAAAATTAACAAAGGCAATTGAACTTATTCTTCTTAATCTGGAGTCGGCCCTCCTTTGCATCTATAACAGCTTCCAAAATTTCCACATTTTATTTTACTTGTATTTCTGTGTAAAGCACAGAGAGCGGTCCACACCCCGAGGACAAGTTACATCTCACTCTTACTCTCTTACTTCTTATTTCCCTGCTTTGTTTGTTCTACAATGTCTTATCTCTGTTGCACTATATGTACACTGTGGAATATAAGATCACCATTTCGTCCCTCTGTACACTGCATATGGTTGAGAGTTCACTTTGATTTGACTTTGTAAGGGGCCCAAACCCTAAAAACAGGTGTGTCCCAATACCTGTCCATATAGTGTTTGTACAAGTTAGGGAAATGATGACATCTGGTGAAGGAGAGCAGAAGAATAACAGGTGGAACCATAAAACCGGAGGGGGCAGGACACGGGCTGAGCTGTAAACGAAAAAAAAAACTACATGTCACAAAGGAAAAACAAAGGAACAATACAGGATAGGATGTTACATTTATTAGAGAGTTGATACTTCTTCAATGTATTCATCACCAAAAAAATGAAACTCATACCCCGAAAAATTGCCAGAAATGCCAGATGTAAGAAAAAGTGTGAAGAGGATGTGAACTTTTTAAGATACTAGATTAAGATGCCTAGCTATCTGCTAACAGTGCCAACACAGGCATCACCTCATACAGCAGAAGGGCACGCACACAGTCTGCAGTCATTAATTGGAATACTAACACTAAACAGGCCCTTTTCTTTTAATTACCTATTGTTTTAGAACTGAAGAAACTACTTGTTAAGGAATTTTTGCCCATTCTTATTATGCTGCTCAACCGTTTTCTGATTCTCTTTATGATGCACCAGATATTTTAAACAGGAGACAGATCTGTTCATCAGGCTAGTCAAACTCACACACTCTGTATCTATGAAGCCACATTATTGTAACATGTGCAGAAAGGGGCCTTGCATTATCCAGCTCAAATATACATGGAATTCCTGGGAAAAATAAATCGTGATCCATAGATTCAAAACTCAAGATCAGAGAGGTTCTTAAAATCAAAAAGATTTTTGCCAGGCAAATACAGCAGGTCTTGATGGAAGCATATTGTTCCCTAAAATGCCAATGTAAGCCTCGGCATCAATTGTGCAGGTACTGTCTGCTCTGCCTTTCTTTGTACAGAGCATTTGTGTTGTGAGTCCAGTGCAGTTTATTATTCATTATTCACACCAAGGTACCTGTAGATCCACAGCCTCAGTGTCCAGACCCTGGATGTTCAGTGGTTGCAGTGGAGGATGTTTGTGCCTGAGGAAGTCTACCACCAGCTCCTTGTTTTTTCCAGTGTTGATCTGGAGGTAGTTCTGCTGGCACCAGTCCACAAAGTCCCGGGTCAGTTCTCTGTACTCCCTGTCGTCCCCATCAGTGATGAGGCCGACTATTGCAGAGTCATCAGAGAACTTCTGCAGGAAGCAGTTGGTGGAGTTGTGAGTGAAGTCTGCAGTGTAGATGGTGAAGAGGAACGGTGTCAGAACCATTCTCTGTGGAGCCCCAGTACTGCACACGACCCTGTCCAGCACACAGCCCTGGGTTCTCACGTACTGAGGTAGTTCAGGATACATGAGGCAAGGTGATGGTCCACTCCTGTGTACTCCAGCTTGTCATTCAGGATTGTAGGTAGAATGGTGTTGAAAGCACTGGAGAAATCAAAGAGGGAACAATGTAGGAGGAGTATGACAGCATCATCTAACCCAATGCCAGGCTGGTAGGCAAAATGAAGTGGGTCCAGGGATGAGCTCATCAGGGCCAAAAGCTGAGCAAGGACTGCCGTAGCTAAAAATAGAACAAATTTCTCATTTCTCATCTAAACACTAATTTAAAAATCAAATGCAGTCTGGGAGAAATGCAGCTTTTCTACTTTATTAACATAAAGAAGAGCAATCCAGAAGAGTGGCAGGCCAGGCCTCCTCTGATCATCTGACATTTCAGTTCAGTTTTATGGCCTTCCATAGTGTAACACCCCTTTTCTTTACATCACATCTCTTAACCAATTGGGAATTGAGTTGGATGTTCAAATCTTTCTCAGTACTTTTCCATTCTCTGTTCCTAGAACGACCATTTGTGCATGCACCTTGTAACAGGGGGGTTTGCAGGAGATAGTGGATCTCCTGGTTCCCATGACCATCTGACAGTAAGTATCTGACCATCTGGCAGATTTCAACCGATAAAACTTCCTGATATACTTTCTGCTTTGAAGATGGGGTCTGTTGTAAGGAGGGGTGCTATTGAGTAAGATACTTTATTACTATATTGCTCAGGAGCACCCTGACATTTAAATTCTCTTAGGCCATTTCAGAAAGGCTTATGGCCACGTGGCCAGGTACTCCTCGTCACACCCAAACAGGAATCACCTTCTAACAATTTAAAGTGATCACATATCCTATGTTAAACTTTAATGGAAGCAAAAAGATTATGTTTAACCCTAAATGTGTACCTTTAAAATCTCCATCAGGACCAACTGCTCCAGTGTCTTCATGAGGTGGGATGTCAAATCCACCGGCCTGTAATTATCAGCACAAGTACTGCATAAGAGGTATTCTGTGGTACTCTCCCCAGCTTCAGGCTCAGGTTGAAGATGTGTCAAGAGGTGAACAGTAACGAAGTACATTTACTTGAGTACTGTACTTAAGTACAGTTTTTGAGTATCTGGACTTTACTTGAGTAGTCTTTTTTTGGAAACTTTTAACTTTTACTTCACTACATTTGAAAGACAAAACCGTACTTTTTACTTCACTACATTTCTATCAAGGTTCTCATTACTCATTACCTTCAGTTATGAAAGTGGGTGTTATTGTCTCAATTTTCTAAAACATGTTTGGTTTCTTAGCAGATGGCCGCCTATCAGAAATCACCAGTTCTGTTACGTCACTTCTGTACTGTAAAACTGCAATGCCAGCATTTCTTAAACACGGTCAATCAGTGGCGGGAGAATGGGCTGAGACGGAGATGGCGACTCTTCATGTCCACATCCATGATCACATTTAGAGTCCATGTTCAAGTTCATGGAGAAGATAAAACATTCGTATCGTTTTAAGTGTGTGCCATGTTTGCCTAAAACAAACTATATCACAGCATACAAAAACTCGCCATCTAATCTACGGAAGCATATTGAGGTATGTAAATGTTTTTTAGTTACAATTGAAAGTTTGCAATGAAGTTGTGCGAGCTTTAGATAGCAATAATAGGTAATATTACTGTTACTCTGTGCAGTATGGCCAGTGAAATAACTTTCTGTGGATTTGCTCACCCAGTTCACTGCTAGGCTTGTCTACTAACTTTAATGCTTAATGATAGCACGTAAAATGGAGCTACTCCAACACGAATAATGTTTACTGAAGTCTTAGTGTTTTAGCATTTTTCCATTCTAATAA
>JBBIGA010046078.1:0-13127 GCA_037576975.1 Alestes dentex
TCAGTATATCAGTGTGTTCTTGTGGAAGTCCAGTATAACTGTAGTGTCATCAGAAACCTGGTTTGACTCAATCAGTCCTTCATTAAATTAAATCAGGAGTTGCTGATGGAGTTTCACAAATCCAAACAACGACTGGAGGAACCGAGGAGGAATCTGGAACCAAACCCCTGTTCTCCTCACCAGCTCACAAAATATCAACTACTCTTTTTTTTTTTTTTTTTTTTTTAACAAACAGATCAAATCTTGAGGCTTTTTACTGCTTTCCTGTTTGTTTGCATTTTTTCTAATGTAAACTTTTCTGGCAGAAAGACACTATCGCACACTGAGAAAAATGGCTTTTAACAAATTGAATAGGTGAATTTTGCTCAGTAGTGCAGTATTGCTAAGTCAGGTGTGTGTGTGTGTGTGTGTGTGTGTGTGTCTGTGTGTGTTTGTGTTTGTATGTATATTTCAGTGGAGAATGAGAACCACTGTGATTTTGTGAAGCTGCGAGAGATGTTGATCTGTGTGAACATGGAGGACCTGCGGGAGCAAACACACACACGACACTACGAGCTTTACAGGCGCTGCAAACTAGAGGAGATGGGCTTTAAGGACACCGACCCTGAGAGCAAGCCTGTCAGGTAGAGGCATTTAGAGTCTTTACAATTCTGTTGTTTTCTGCCTTTGTGCAGTACATGCTATAATTCGCATTTGGGTACTGATTTCAAAATTGCCATGAGTTTGATTTAAGAAGTTAAAACACTGATGTATGTTTATATAGTCAAAAATGATAACTTTATTTTCATTAATGTGCTTTTTTCATATTATGATGTATTTCCCTGTAAAAGACAAGGTAAACATGGTAGTGGTTGATATTATTTTTTCTGGCGTTCTTGTGAAACTTTCCTTTTAATATAACCAAGTAATACACCCAGAACTCTGAGATAAGTTTGACAACTGCGTGTGCGTCTTCAGCCTGCAGGAGACGTATGAAGCCAAACGCCAGGAGTTTCTTCTGGAGCTGCAGCGGAGAGAGGAGGAGATGAGACAGATGTTTGTGCAGCGCGTTAAAGAGAAAGAGGCTGAACTGAAGGAGGCAGAGAGAGAGGTATCCATCCACACACAAAGATTAGATACACTGTAGAGAGATTAATGAGAAACTTTTAATATCTTCATTCACACTGATAGAGGAACTTCAGGCTTCCTTCACACTGCGGCAGACAGATTGAAGGTGGATTAAGTGAGAAGTCTTTACACTGCTAAATACAGACAGAAGATTACCTGCAGGAATTAATGAGAGCTCCTCTGTTTCTCACACAGCTATGTAAAGCTATGTAAGCTATGTAAAACTAAAATCTTGCATAAGATTGCATTTTTAAATAAAAATCTTGTTCACTGCTGAAGAGATCAATTTAAAGCTGTAAATTTACATTTGAAAAAACTGAAATGATAAACAAAGGGTCTATAACTAGGATTTTCCTTTATTTTACACTTTATTTTTTCCCTGAAGAGATTACACTAAAAGAGAGTAATGCTACACCAGCAGGATCATGTATATAAGGGAAAATTGAATGTTTGCTGTTATGGGTTGTGTATACAATTATTTGGTAAACCATCAAATAATCAATCAGATAATTTGCGACTTGTAATAATTCACCGAAGTACATAAATCGTTTTTCAATTTAAATCATACTTAAGAAAACAAAAATATAGTGGAAACAAAAATTAAAAGTGTGTGTGTGTGTGTGTGTGTGTGTGTGTGTGTGTGTGTGTGTGTGTGTGTGTGTGTGTGTGTGTGTGTGTGTACAGCTGCAGGGCAAGTTTGAGCAGCTTAAACGCTTGCATGCGGAGGAAAAGAGCAAGCTGGATGACAAGAGGAAGGCTCTAGAAGATGAGATGAATTCCTTTGGTAAGAAGAAAGCAGCTGCTGAGCTCCTGCAGGGCCAGTCCTTCAGCTCCAACTCCAACCTCAAGAAGGACAAAGACCGCAAGAAGTAAGCAGCATTACCTTAGCTTTTTTAAAAAAGAAAGTTGGTGCAAAAATCCTGTTTTCTCTGCACCATCAATGTAGTCAGTCAGCCATGAGAGCGAAGAGAGGACAGTCAAGACATGTTTGGGATCTGAAGTTTGCTTCTTAATTTTGCACTGATGTTGGGGGGAGGTGGGTCAACTCCATATTTAGGCCTGTGGTTTTGGAAAAGGACGTCCAACAAGCTCATTTAGATATGATGATTACATGTCCGCATACTTTTTGCCATATAGTCATGAAGTTTCAGCAAATGGTGACATTTTACAATAAGACTACCCTTACAAAGGGTTTGTAAATAATGTATAATCAGGTAGTTAATTAGGTTGTAGACAGTTTATAAATCATTAGTAAGCAGTTATTCACAAGTTATAACATTGCTGCAGGCTCACTATTTGCTTGTTGCCTAGCTTTTCTTGTCTCTTTCTCAGGCAGAATTTTAACTTGTCAGCTTCATCAGGTATTTAACATGTTACTGCCATTTAAACACCAGGTCTTGCCAAATAGTGAGCCTGCATCGACGTATGACACCTGTTATAACTTGTTTATTACTGCTTATTAATTACATATAAACTGTCTACAACCTAATTAACAACCTGATTATAAATTGTTTATAAACCCTTTATAAGGTAGTCTTATTGTAAAGTGGCAAAAATTGTCTTGACTGCATTTGAGGTAAAAGGGACATATTTGATATATTTATTAAACCAGTCCTTTTAAAACCCCTGATCTGGCTGCTTTAGTGGATCATTTGAATTATTAACACTGATGGTAATACCACATTTAGAAAAGTAGGACAAAGATTTCAGTTTACTAGAAGTAGGAGAAAATGAGAGAAGTGTTTATGTGCATTGCTTTTTGGTGACTCTGTCTGTGTGCAGCTGCATGTGTCTTGTCAGGGGATTGAAATGGAATTTTCTGAGTGAATTCAGTGACTGTTCAGTGACTATTTGTACTTGAAGTCTCTCTCTTTGTGCTTTATATCTGTTCTGAGGCAGTTTTTGTCCAGTATGTCTGTTTGGCTTTGGACAGGGATATAAGCAGGAGGATAAGTATGATTGCAGATACTTTTATTGTTTGATAAATTTAACTTTGGCATGTTTTTCTTTTTTGTTTGTTTTTCCCTTCCAGCTCAGGGTTCATGTAAGAAGACGGATACCGGATGGATTCCGGATTCCAATAAACTCAGAACAGATGCTTTCACCCATCCTGCAAAAACTATTATCTGGCTTGTTTGTATCTCTTTAATGTTTTTATCATACGACTATATCAGCAGGGCTGCTGTTTTGTATCATTTGTATAACAGTTTTTTTTTTATATTTACTTCACTAAATGATTCTTTTTTTTGTTTTGTTTTTTTTTAATCAGTTAGGGTGTTGCCACTAGGGGGCGACAAACCTATTGGTTTGTTTAGACATTGATCGAAATGTCATAGGGATCAAAGTGCCTTTGAAAATGTGCCTTACTGATGGATCATCAGCTAAAACGGTGCCTAAATAGCAGTGGTAGAGCAGCATAAACCCTAAACTGTTTCAAACAGCAGGTCGATAGGACGGGGGCCTGCTGTTACAGATTAAAACATTGTATTTTTGCATCAGTGTTGGGAGAAAAAGACTAATGCCATCAGACTAGCATAACTACAGTGCTTACACTTTAAATTTAGATCTAATAATAATTTCATCATGTTCACATGACACCTTTGCAACTTCTTACCTGTTTCATTAGGTCCTGTAGTATTGGCAGGTAACTTTCTGTATGTTAATGTGTTGAAGGACACACATCAAACAGCAGAATTCTTTACTCTATTTTGGGCCCATATTTATCTAGTGTTGAAGAGACTTGTCTGTAAAAGGCAGAAACACTAAATTTGGGAAATACACGTCCATAGACACCCAGTATAGTACTTGTATTTCTGAACTGGCTTCAGTCCATTCACCCTCTACTTAAAGTGCGAATGCCAATTACTGATTCCACACCAGACATTTGGTCCAAGAACTTTCTCCACGCATGGCGACACGTATCGGCTCATGAGGGAAGGACACAGTGTGCTTGGGAATTCTAGACCTACAAATCTCAGCAACTAAACACTAAAATCATTTACACCAGAACGAACTTTTCCAAAACGGGCATTTTGTACTTTGTATTTATCTAAACTGTGTAAGGGGCAAAATATGTTAAAAGCATGAATAAAGGTTGAATGGAAAGATCAAATAATGTCATGTGTTCATGCCTAAGCAGGACCCATCACTGTTCTGTGGCGGTTGGATGGTGCACAGCCTCTTAAACTATCAAGCAGAGAAAGCATGTCTAAGCTTGGGCTTTTATAAACACCTCTTGGACCAATCAGGGCGAGCCTCTGGCCAATCAGGTGCATCCTTTTGACTTTTTTTTTTGGTCACCTTTTTTTTTTTGTCTTTGAGACATAAATGTTGAGAATCATGTAAAACATTGTTTTTCAGAGGAAACAAATACTACACAGATCATTTAAATAATAAGCTGTGCAATAAGAGGAGGAACTTCAAAACACAAGAAGAAAGAGCTTGATGTAATTAACGTAGTTGGAACATCAAGTTTCTACTGCCAACTTGGCCTTATGCAGAGGAAGAATTCCGTGGCGTTCATACTGTGTGCTGTGGTGTGTTCACGTATGACAGAATGGTCACTTCACTTCAAATGGATGAACCTATGATCTAAAAGTAATCATTTTTGTGCTTTTTACTTTGTATGGGAATCCATTATAAGGAAAAAAGCTTAACATGGATGAATGCACTAAAACATTGTCAGTAGAGAAGTCTCATGACCATTAATATGTTAAAAGTACCAATATCAGAGGAACCTGTGACCTTATAATGATTTTAGCTTAAGAAAAAACTTGAACTAAAAACGCGTGAATGACCAGTAATATGTGAGAGGTTCATAGGTTTTAATACATGAAGCCGCATTCTTTATACTGCATTTAAAGGGGACAGAAATGGTCAACATAAAAACGGCCCTCTGAATGTGAGTGATTATTTCATTTTATTAATACACAATTGTTAATACTGCCACAAGAAAGAATTCTTATTCTTTACATCTTTTTACTCTGTTGCGTATAGTTACAGTTCACCTCATAATACCAATGGAATGAACATAAATATCAAACTAGGTAATGTCCTACTGTAATATTTAGCTGTATTTATATTGATATGGTTTCTTATGCCGAGGTGCTTCTTTTTGAGTAATGATTCATTTTCTCAAACAAAGGATGAGTACTTTTTCATCTAGTAGACAAAAAAAAATCATACAAGACACTGGCAGTCAAACCAGAGACACTAAAACATGGTTAATTTCCTTTACAAAAATAGAAATAAATACTTTAGTTCCATCTATTCATACAAATACAAATATGAGTCTGGTCAAGGTGAGAATATATTGCTTCAGAATAGCAAGAAGACACGAGAGGACATCTCCAACACACAAACTGAAATATGCTCCAAAAGCCTAATCTTCAAGTTAGTGCCTCAGTCCAGCACGCAGCCATTTGAAAGTTGTTGATTGATTACTGTGATTATAATAGTAATAATGTATCACAAGACCGCTATCAGGGGTAGTAGTAGCATGTTGGGTAAAAAAGTTGTCTGTGAACCCAATGACCACAAAGTTGCAGGTTCAACCCCCCCCCCCCCAACCCTCCAGGATGACTCCTTGTAACTAATAAATGTAAGTTGCTCTGGATAATGGTGTCTGCCAAATGCCATAAATGTTTCACCATTCATTACTTTTCACTGCGCTTAGACAATACAAGCAAACTTGCTTTCAAAACCTCAAAACACTGAATGCAGTGATGAGATATTCTCCAACAGCTGGGCCACTGACAATCAACAGCAGGCAAGTAATCTTATACAGACCTCTGAAGTCGTGTCATCTTTCTGAAGTTTGCGTCACGCCCGAGTGGGAAACTCTGGGTCTAAGTAATTTTCTGCATGGAAAAACGATCAGCTGAAAATTGCTTCCAGAATAAATGAGGTTAAACAAGAATGTTCCAAAGTCGATACGCTTTGCAGTGCATTACACAATAAATTGAACCCCCGGGAATGCCACTGGGAGGGGGGTGTTAAGCAAGAAAACACTGCTGAATATTAAGCTGATGTCATGCGATAATATCAGAAGAATAACCAAGAGTTTGAGGAGCTGATGTACTTGTATAATATTACTATAACATATGAAAATAGAGATTTCCCATTTGTGGGACTAACAAAGGGTTATCTTGCTTAAGGGTCATACTACATTTCATTAAACATCATTCAAACAAGTGTTAGCTTTCTGCTTGCATGGGTGGAGTTTTATTCATATTTTGACTAATTAAAATGTACACAGGGCAAAACCTATGAGCTTTGGAACATCTTTACGTACCACAGGATGCAACAGCATCAGAGCAGAATGTGATAACAGCATCCATTTTTCTCATAGAGGAAACATTTCTGAGAGTCAAGAGTTGCTCATATGGGCACATGACCAATAGATAACTACAGAGGTCTATTCTGTCTGTTTCTCTCTCAGTGTTGAGGGCAGCAAGGTGTTTACGTCACGGCTCTACTCACTCAATTTGTAATTTCCACAATAACCTGAAGACACAGCAATTAAATTTAGGAGACAAAACTAAACAAAAACTATGTTCATTTTGCACCCTATCAAGAATTAGTGGAAAAAACAGGTAAAAATGTTTTTTGAAGAAGTCAAAAGACTTTAGACTATTCATTTAAAATAATGTCCATGTCTAAAAAACAGAAAAATAAAAAAGGGATAAGTCAGCCTGTTATGAAAAGCTGCGTGGGGATGATGATGAAGATGCTGAGAAAGGTTGGAGACCCTGGGTACACTCTGCTCTCTCGGTTTAAGGGAGATTTTGTAGAAAAGATGGCCATTGTCTGGTTCCATGGCACCGGCATGTTACAGATGTTTCCTTCACAACAGGAGGTGCAAACCTGCAGAATTTACAGATCAGTAAAATAAAGTACATGCAAGTTGCATCATCACACACACACATACATTATAGAATACAAAAAAACATATTCCAGTTACCACACAACCACACTTCATTACAGGTAACTGTGCACAAACTGTTATACACTATGTGGCCAAAAGTATTGAGACACAAACTTAATGCTTCAGAATATCAAGAGATTTTGGACAATGCCTTGCTTCCAACTTTGTGGACCCAGTTTGGGGAAGAACCTTTTCTATTTCAGCATGACTGTGTCCCAGTGCACGAAGCAAGGTCCATAAAGACATGGCTGGGTAAGTTCGGTGTGGAAGAACTCGACTGACTCATAGTCCCGACCTCAACCCCATTCAACACCTTTGGGATGAACTGGAACAGAGATTGTGAGCCAGGCCTTCTCATCCAACATCAGTGCCTGACTTCATAAATGCTCTACAGAATAAATGGGCACAAATTCCTACAGAAACTCCATGGTCATGCATCCCAATACATTTGTCCACATAGTGTATACTGGACACACACATCACATACAAACATAACATTTCAGCAGGAAAGTTGGTAGAAGGGATGTTACGCTCAAGTGAGTGTAGGTAGTGTTCATATGTGTGACAGTGAGAGAGTAAAAGACTCATAAAGCATAGAAGACCATGTCAGACTGTATCTTATACAGGTTAACACCTCATTAGCCTTTTGGTCAGAAACACCATACACTGATCAGTCAAAACATTTGGACCACCTGCCTAATATTCTGTTGCTGCTCTGCATGTCGCCAAAACAGCTCTGACCCACTGAGACGTGAACTCTACAGGACCCCTGTGGTTCTGCATCATGACGTTACGGCGGAACCTTTAAGCCCTGTGAGTGGCAAGGTGGAGCTGCCATGGATAGGACTTGTTGTTCCGGCACTTTCTACTGATGCTCGATTGGGCCGAGATCTGGGGACTTTGAAGACCAAGTCAACACCTTTAACTGTTCATCATGTTCCTTGAAGCATTTGTCAGAAAGCTCACCTGGCCGAACTGTCAGCCCAGTGTAGTGTGATGGATGAACCCAATCGTGGATTGAACACGACAGAGTTGGTAAACCACGCACCTTGAGAGTTGAGATTCCCAACAGGAACCCGTGTTCACACACACACACACACACACACACACACACACACACACACACACAGTATTTAAGTAGTAGAAAAGAGTACTCACTGTACCAGCTGGATTGGAGACGAGTCGTGCTACCAGTGTGCGTGACACCCTTCATGTACAGTACTGTGCAAAAGCCTCATAATACTTATTATTTAAAATTTGTTTAGATGAGCAGTGAGTGTTTTTTCACATTGATATTACTAAATATACTAAATAAAACTAAAAAGAATAAATATACAACATTATACAGCAAATAGTGATTGTATATACAGTATATCAGTGTGTTCCTTGTGGAAGTTCAGTATTACATGTAGTTTCCATCAGAAACCTGGTTTGACTCAACCAGTCCTTCATTAAATGAAATCAGGAGTAGGGATGAGACATGATTTTCGAATAGTCGAATATTCGATATACGTTCGAATAGTTATTTTGAATACCGTTTTAGCCATATCTCACTTAAGGGACTCCGGAAAAAACACGGAACAGAAATGAAGACATTTCCTAACCAATATTTCATGTAATGCATTAATTCAGCCTGAAGGTGTCGCTAACAGTCAAACTCCCTGCAGGCTCGGTAGACTAGGCCTACTTAGCCCATAGGCTAGTCCAAAATAACAGAACAAGAAAACTGAACTTTACCATGCGGCGCAGGGCCGCGTCAGAGCGGATCTACCGGGCTGGCGTCTAACTGACTATGGGGAGGCGATCGATCGTGAACTATAACAGCCTGGACTTTCTTTACCAGCTCGGCCGTGGTTCCAGGGGTGAGGCCTCTCATAGGTGAGTTGCTCAGAGAAGATGTTCATTTACTGTACTGTGATTTGGAAGGCTCGGAAAGAAAGCCATGCACAAATAAAATAAAATAAAAAATCAAACAAAAAGTGCTCTGTTCAGAAGGCTAAAATTCCCACAGAATCTCCAAAATCTCCAAAGGTTTAAAGCCTCCAAAGAAGAGTGGAAGCTGTTATAGCTGCAAAGGGGAACCAAATCTATATTAAAGTCTATGAATCTGAATATGTCATTAAAGTCCCTGTCGGTGTAATAGTCACTTATATATAGTGTATATAAATATATGCCATATAAACATTATGCTATTTTTACACTATGTGCTATATAAATAATAAGCCATTTAAACAATATATATACACACACACACTTCTGTATACTCAAAAAAAACATGTGTTTCCATTTGTCATGAAATGTTCACACATATTAATGTCAAGTAGTAATAAAAAAATGAAAAATGTTCATGTTGAAATCAATGATATATAATAAAAACAAAAAAAAATTACAGACACAAGTTCCTCATTTCTAATAGTTGATAAGTGCTCATAAGGAACACACATCTCTTAGGAAAAAGACATGAAGGCCTTACAGTGCAGATCACTGAGACGTTGAAAAGTGAGGCATGTTCTTCACAGATCTCCCTGCTGCGGTGAAACCTTCGTTTTAATGTCCTCCACTCTGCTGTTTGTGCAGCCAACACTACTGAGAGCGATTAGAACTTCCCAAAATCCCCCGTTCTCTCTTCACTCTCTCTGAGAGATGGGCTGTGACTCATCACGTGAAAGATTACAGTCACAAGCCTGGGTTGGAATGAGTTCCTAAATTATAACCACTGGAATAACTTAACCGACTGCTTCCCAGCGTCCACTGCATAAATGAATGTTTCCGTTAAAAGATCTCATGACCAGAATTTAAGACTTCCACTCAAAAACGCAGGTGTGCCAGATGGTAATCCAATTTCAGCAGGAGGTTTAATGTCAACAACAAAAATCCAAAGCAGCTGGAAGAAGTACTGGCTCTGTAAAACTTGTGTTACTGTGAAAACCACTGATGTGCTCCAGGCCACCAAAAACCTCCTGCTGAAGCTTTAACCAAAACTATGAACCAGTTACACAAGGCATACAGTCATGTGAGCTGAACTGACTGAAAGACAAATAAAGCCTTGTCAAAAATTATAAATTCTAACATCTTATCTAATAGCCTAGTAAGAGGCACTGTTTTGGAATGGGGCCGATACAAGCAGAAAGTGCTGGATCCGATGTCAGGAAATGAGAACAAATTTGATCCGATTTGGTGGCAAATCAAGGATTTATTTCCCTGTATTTGTATTTTATAAATGATACTTTTCGATGTCATGTTCCAGGTAATGTATTTTTACCAAGACAGTAGCGTTATGAGCAGGTTCAGCTTTTACATGGCCATCTTAAAAACAATTTATTTTCTAGTGGTGTAAAAAATTCACAAAATTCATTATTATACGATACACTGGAGTCTGACTTTAATACATTTTTTGATGCAGCATAAAAGCAGCTGCTGTGATGGTCTTTCCAATAATATTATTCCATTTTCAATGCATTAGCACGTTCAGCATTATGTAATACAATATGCAAAATGAAAAGTCGTTATTTACTTTAGTGTTTAGCCGCTATTTTACTTCTTTCACAATCTAGTCCTCCAGTCTCAAGCTGAAATGTCAGCCTCAAGCTAGTCACAAAAAGTAAAGTCTTTGCATTACAACACAATAAACCGCAATTAAATTCAATGCAGTATGTTGCACTGATATGTCCCTTTCCTTCCACACCATGATGTATTGTGGAAAGCTCTGTGCATCAGTCAAAAAAACTAAGAAAACTTGACTTCTACACTGATTTCGTTTAAATAATTAACTAAAAGTGGGTGTGGCTCAAACCAGGAACGAGCGTGAGGTGCTTTTCTACTGTATGGCACCAGCTTGACTCGACTCTACTTGCCTTATTATCACTCTGTTGTGGTTCCAGGAGAGCTGGGCTGATACCAAAACGTCATATGAATCTCTGCTTATTGGTCAGGAAGTATCGTCACACAGAACACAGGACATCCCACAGGTAACACCATGGCAGCTAGAAACATTTGTAATGTGTGGGGGAGTATTAGTGTATTAGTTAATGATAATTATTCTAATGTTTTGTTTTTTTTTTTAACAAATACAAGCTCACTGTCCAGATAAACAGCTTTACAGGTCATTTTCTCAGACGTCTTAATGCTTTTGCAGAGAGAAACGCTGAACCAGGGAAGGTGTCTAAGTGTTTTCTCTCGATTATATGTGGGGGTGGTAAAAGGGGGGGTGAAATATGATATTATTGGTTAATATAATGTTCCCTGCCCACTGGTGCAAGATGATGTAATCAAAAATCAGAAGACAATTGAGTAACTGCACTTCAATTAGAGATGATGGGAAAATAAGAATTTTGTCTCTTAGAGGTTACCTTACGATGAACAGCGCTTGATATGGGCAGAGACGTGAACTAAGAAGGTAAAAAAATTAGTATTCATTTCACTTTAAATTCTTCACTGAAAAGTATATATATAAAAAAAACAAAACCGGTATTGGTATAAAGAGACCGGTATTGGTATAAGAGATACTCAAGGTTTCAGAATTATGAGAAAATGAACAGTTTTACAGTGCAGCTCTAACTTGCACATTAAATGTATCAAAGAAAAATGAGATCTAAGGGCTTCAGGCTATAAAGTGTGGAAAGTATTATTTCTAGCACGAGTCAAGAAATGAAGTGAATGTAAAACGTGAATTTGTATAAAGGCTGTATGCACAAAAAACACACAACAGATCATTCCTCCCGCAGGGCACTTGGCAGGCCGCTCTGCGCTTCTCAAAATGAATGAAAAAGCCGTCTCCGGCAGGTTTAGATCAAATTAAAGCAAGAAATCGAGTTCATTTAATTCAATTCAATTTATCCTGCCCCTGCAGTTAAGGCGAGCAGAGCAGAACGTATCCTCTGTCGGTCACAAGTTGAAAAGGTACTGACCCCTAACCGGAGCCATTTACAGAACAATTCCATTTAAGCGGTTAAAATTTGGTCCATTCTTGCAGAACAGCGAGATGAACCATTTCACTCTAGATCCAACACGCTGCTTCAAAGAGTGAGAAGAAACAGCTGTGAAGCTGAAAGATATCCTCAAAACCATCCAGAGCAAAGCACAAAGTAAATAAGGGCATTTTCAGTAACTTTCAGTAACACCCTGAAATAACTTTTACAGGGTGTCACACAATGAATTGTGCTTAATATGGCCAGAGACACTTAGATGATGTAATTTAAAAAAACAAAAACTGGAAGATATTTGAGTCACTACACTTCAGTTAAGAGCGTAAAGTGTCATTGTACGATAAATGGTGCGAGCATAAGATTAAAACGTCAACGTTTAATACGGGGAGAGATATAAGAAGGTTAAAAGACTCATTTTCTTTTGGAGTCAGACGGACTCAGATCAGCTAAAATCAAGAGTGACAATCTGGTCTCCACGGCAACCAGTGAGCGGAGAGGTGAGAGTGAGAAAGAGACGATGGAGCCGAGAGATGCAGCGCTGCGAGATAACATGCTGTCTGGCTGATTCGCTTTCTTTCGCGCGGCGATGAAGGGAGGTTTCGCGTTTCACTGCTTTCATGTGGACGCGCTGTCAGTTGACACGTCGACACAAACACACGCACCACGTGTCCACGGTGTGACTGAAATGTGAGAGCTGTATCTTTTCAGTCCAGAGCGCTGCTGTTCCTGTCGGGGCAACAAACACTGTTGCAAACCTTCTTCCACACACACACAAACACACAAAACCACAACTCCTACCATCTCTGTAGTCATGGAGGCGTAACCGAGGTGGCTGTTGCTCAGAGATGAATCAGCATTTTCAAATCGTCCTGAAAAGCACAAGCTCAGCACTTTCAACACACCAGTAGAGCAAAACAACCCGTACGGTCCAGAGCAGCGGGACGTGGGAAAGAGAGGAGAAGAAGAGAGTGCAGGCGGGGTGGAATGGGTGGAGAAAAGAGTGGCAGGTGCTGAGGAGAGACGCTGAGTGTGTTGGGAGGAGGATGTTGAGGAGAGACTGAGTGTGTTGGGAGAAGGATGCTGAGGAGAGATTCTGAGTGTGTTGGGAGGAGGATGCTGAGGAGAGACTGAGTGTGTTGGGAGGAGGATGCTGAGGAGAGACTCTGAGT
>JBBIGA010046129.1:0-13124 GCA_037576975.1 Alestes dentex
GAGATGCCCTTTGATAGTACATTAACGCCATAACCAATATGGATTAAGGATGAGGCTAACAAAATACAAATCACCATATACAGGACACATTTCAGTGCGTGTTGTAACTTGTATAATTATGCATGTGACAAATAAAGAATCTTGAGTCTTGAATCATCACCATATGTGGATCCAATAAGTGGAGAGAAATCCAATAAGTGTGGGAAAATTGTGTTTAGTTTAAGCCTCACTTTCCGTTTTGAAACAGAATATTTTACAATAAAAAATAAAGATAAAAATAAAACAATAAAAATTACAATAAAGATTCTCGGTCTCTAAAACCCTTGCACTGCCGAGAGAGCCAATCATAATTCAGGCACCGAGGTCCCGTGGATCTTCCAGGCACACCATTGGCTGCGGAGAAGTGGTGTGGAGGGGCGGGGTAGGTTCATGCTAAAGTGCGAGTTAAGTAAGAACATATTCTGGTCGGACCAAGATTAACCCACTGCGTAAGTTGCCATAGCAACATACTTCGTGATAAACCTAATCACCTTTCATAGTATGGGTTAGTCATGAAGTTACGCTTCATGTGACCAAGTTACTCTCGAACTTAGTGCGATAAACTACTAATCATGCTTCGTGGTACAGGCCCCTGGCTCACAGTCTCTGTTCCAGTTCATCCCAAAGCTGTTGAATGGGGTTGAGGTCAGGGCTCTGTGTGGGCCAGTCAAGTTCTTCCACACCAAACTCATCCAAACATGTCTTTATGGAGCTTGCTTTGTGCACTGGAGCACAGTCATTCTGGAATAGAAAAGGGCCCTCGCCAAACTGTTTCCACAAAGTTGGAAGCATGGCGTTGTCCAAAACATCTTGGTATGCTCCAGCATTAAAATTGCCCTTCACTGGAAGTAAGGGGCCATCTGAATTCAGTAATTAAGAGGTATGTACGTACAGTGTATCTCCCCCTCTCCCCAGACTCACTGTATATTTGATAATATCCGTGCATTCCAACCATCTAGATCATAGTGAGGTCTTATCAACCACCTGGAATACCATAGCAACCACCAGAGATAACACAACCAGGAAACTGCTTAAGCTGTGCAATCACTGCATTTTTTCAGGAAATGTACATTTACAGTTAAATATGTAAACACCACATATGTGTTACTGTTCAGTACTTCGCTATTACTCTACACTGTTCTATACAGCATGTGTGTATGCATCTTGTTACACAAAACAGTGAGAAACTTCATTATGCTTTACACAGTATATTGATTTAAACACACACAGATTTCAGCCCCCCACAGTACCTTCTTTTGTCTATCCTCCTTCTGACTTCTCCCATCCAGAGCAACATCTGTTCTCAGGTCATTTGTTTTGTTAAAGAGAACTCACCCTCAGTCCAGCAGAGACTTGTGCATGCAAGTTATACATGTGCAAATACAAACATTACAATGAGCATTTTACATTTTGGGAACACACAGATTTGAGTCAGATTTTTGATTTCCATAAAGCTGAATCAGAGGGGTTGCTCTATGAATTTTTCCTGCTAAAGGATCCAGCACACCATCCGGTTAATTACTTCAGTTTACCACCTTTATCCACTAGTTCCGGCTGAAGCAAATGAACTTAATCCTTGTAGAATAATTCAGTCTGCCAGAGTGTGGTTTCTGTTTTTTTCTGTGGTCCATGTCACGATTTGTACCGGAGAGGGAAAGGGGAGGACACACAGAGGTTACTATTTACAGGTTTTAATAGACAAAGAACACAGAACAAAAAACAAACACAATCCAAGAACAGAACAAAACACAAAACCCCGGCTCTAAACCAAAAGGGGAAACACTGAACACGATAAACTGAAAACAGGGCAATCACAGAGAACACAAGACCCGTGCTCCTCAAGCGAACAAAGAAAAACAAAACAGGACGAAGAGAAAACAAAGGGAGAAAGGGAGTACAGGAGGTAAGACAGAAAGGAAAACTAATACTCGGGAGACGGGGACCGGGTTCTACGAGGCGGGGATGAGGTGGCCGTCACAGTCCATGTGGTAAAAACTCCAGCGTACAGATCTGTTCTGTTTTTCCTCAGCTTTGAGCTGAAAATTACACTTTCATGCGCTTCTCGCTCAAAATTGGCCCTTCCACAGACCACTGAAAGTGTCTGAACTGTTAGAAAAGATGCAAAATAAAAATAAAACCCTTAAAATAGAAATTCACAGACTATTTACAACCAATTACATATGAAAAAGAAGTAGTTTAACTCTTTCAGAGAGTGCATGACACATGGCTACCTTCACGCAGCCCGCAAACTGAGGATGATGTGTGTACCAGCCAATAACATCATGAACACCCATTTCAAAATAAAAGTTAATCAACATCGTCCTTGTAAAACTCATTATATTACACAAAAATTCAATCTAGAAAGGATTTTAATGTGAAATAATGAGAACCATAAAAAAAATTATATATATATATATATGGGTTTTTGGAGGGGGGGGGGGTTTGAGTTGCCCCTCTGCTCCTCAGCGTAAAATTTTAAATCAAACAATTTTGACGTGATTAAAGTGCACATTCCAAACTTTAATTTGAAGTCATTTTCATACATTTCAGTTCCACCATGTAGAAATTACAACACTTTTTAACATTGATTCCCTACTTTCAGTGTACCATAATGCTTGGGACAGTTGGCTTCCAGGGGATTGTGATTACTCAGGTGTGTTTCATTGCTTCATTAGTGTAGGGATAAGGTTGTTCAACATGAGGAGAAAAGCTGTGCCAATAAAAGTCAAGGAAGCTATTATGAGGCTGAAAAACAAAAATAAAACCATCAGACATTGATCAAACATTAAGATTACCAACTGTCTGGAATATCATTAAGAAGAAAGAATGCACTGGTGAGCTCTGGAATTGCAAAAGGACTGGTAGGCCAAGGAAGATCTCCACTGCTGATGACAGACAAAACCTCACTATGGTAGAGAAACATTCTGCCCGATAGATCAGAAGGAGGCAGGTTTGTCTTTGTCAGAGACTACTATCTGTCACGTCTTCCCCTTTCTCCCCAATGAGGGCAGGCACATACACAGACTTCCATGCTCAGACTTTATTAGGCCTCAAAGTTTTTTGCTAGGCTAACTAGCCCCTCTTGGGCCTCTGTTACTCTGGTTAGCACCTTTCTGACTTCTGCTATGCTGTTTAGCCCTTCCTGGGCTTCTGCTATCCTAGCTAGCCCCTCTCGGGCCTCTGCTACATAAATTAGCCCCTCTCGGGCCTCTGCTACGCTAGTTAGCCCCTCTCGGGCTTCTGATATGCTAGCTAGACCCTCTTGGGCCTCTGCTGCACTAGCTAGCTCCTCTCGGGCTTCTGCTATGTTAGCTAGCCCCTCTCAGGCCTCTGCTACTGTAGTTAGCCCTTCTTGGGCTTCTGCTATGCTCGCTAGCCCCTCTTGGGCCTCTGCTATACTAGTTAGCCCCTCTCTGACTTCTACTATGCTGGTTAGCCCCTCTTGGTCCTCTGCTGCATTAGCTAGCCCCTCTCGGGCTTCTGCTATACTAGCTATACCCTCTCAGGCCTCTGCTACATTAGCTAGACCCTCTCGGGCCTTTGCTATGCTAGTTAGCCCCTCTTGGGCTGCTGCTGTGCTGGCTAGCCCCTGTCGGGTTTCTGCTCTAACCTCCCCCTCCAAGACCAGGACAGGTAGCATCCTTTGGATTGGAACCAGAGGCTGGAGCTGCTGTTGGGCCAGCAGCCTTCTTGGAGCTGGAACTGGGAACTGGAGCTGCCGTGGGGCCGACAGCCTTCTTGGAGCTGGAACTAGAGGCAGAAGCTGCCGTAGGGCTGGCAGCCTTCTTGGAGCTGGAACTGGGCGCGAGATGGTGGTTGCGGCAACCTCTCACTCTGCTGCTGCGGCGACCTCTCGCCCTGCTGCTGCAGCGGCTGGGTGCTCTCGATCGGCTGCGACGGGTCTCTGGCTCTCCTGCAACCAGGGCAGCGGTCTACTCGCTAACTCCCGCAGGGTCCCTGGACCTTCAGCTGTTCGGTCCGACCCCAGTTGCAGGGAGCTCGTCACATAAATACTGGGTCCAGCATGCCTCACTCCAGGCAAACTCCTCCTCATCTTCAAGCCCCCCGTACAGTTCCAAGGGCTCGTCTGTGTGCCCGTTTTTGTGGTCAGTCCATTTGTCATGTCTTCCCCTTTCTCCCCAGAGAGGGCAGGCACATACGCAGACTTCCATACTCAGACTTTATTCAAAGCAAAACAATAGGCACAAGGGCCAGTTTGGTATATACAATATTCATCCCCTCCACTTGGTGGAGCTAGGTGTTAATTTGAGATGAGTTGGCTACCTGGAGAGTGACAAGAGATACGGAGCTAGTGAGAGACGTATGATTCAGTTCCAGTGATATGCCTGCTTGCACATTAGTTTCATAAAGAGGACAATTACATTATCTTTGTCTTGATTTACGACACAAAATATTGGTGACGAGGATGACTACCCTGCATTTAAGCCAGCCTGCACCAATTTTACAAAATGTGGGTGATCCACTGATACCATTCAAGGCATGGATTCGCTTGTTTGAGAACTTTCTCTCGGCAATGTCTGAGGACCAATTGTCTGATACAAGAAAACGTGCTTTACCAATTCACTGTCTGGGTGCTGAAGGTCAGAGACTTTTATACACTTAAAGTTGAGAACAACACCTATGGAAAGGCTTTGGAAGCTATACAGGGATTTTTTACACCCAAAGTGAATGTCGTAGCTGAACCGCTTCAGACAGCGTGGTCAGTGTGCGGGGAAACTACAGACCAGTTCGTGGCTGCTTTAAAGGAGCTAGTTACAACGTGCCAGTTTGGAGAAATGGAAGAGGAGATGATACGGGACCAAATCGTCAAAAAGACAACTTCGCCACGCATCAGGGAGCGCTTTGATAATAGCACGCCAAATCGAAACTACCATAACTGAGGCTAAAGCTATGAGCACGACTGTAGCTGATGGTGTGGTTCATGCAGTACAGATCAAAGGATCGCCGCAGCACGGGGAAGAAAGGGAAAAGTAAATCGCCTCCAGCTTGGCAAGTACAAGGGAAAACATGTTACAGGTGTGGCTCAGCTCAACACACGGCTAACTTCAAGGACTGCCCTGCTAAAGAGGCACAGCGCAATGCCTGTAAAAAGAAAGGACATTTTGCAAAAGTCTGTAGAGGCGGTAAACAGGTGCAGGAGATTGCTGTTCTGGAGATAACCATTTTGAAAGATAATGTTGGTCATACTAGTAACATAATGTGCACAGTTAACGTGAGTGCATCGGGAATGGATAGCCAGGACATTGAATTAATTTTAGACACAGGCTCAGCTGTGTCCATCTTACCAGAGACTGTCTATACAAAGTTCTTCCCTAAAGCTACACTTTTGAAGCCTAAGTGCAGACTTAAGGACTATGGGGGGAATGAGATAACTGTGCTGGGGTGCTTAAAAGCAACTGTGGCTTTTGGTGACTGTAGTGCTGTCAAAGATCTCTACATTGCAAAGCAGGGGTCTGCAGTGTTAGGCAGAGATCTATTTACTGCACTACAAATGCAAGTGATTAATGGGCAGGTTGCAGCAGCTTCAGCTGTCCCATCTAAAGCCATAGTTCAGAATGTTAATGCAGAAGTGAGCACACTGGGTTGCGCCAAAGGCTTTACACACCTGGTGAAAGTCCGCACAGATATTCAACCAGTTCAACAGAAATTGCGTAGGTTGCCTTTTGCTGTCAGGGAAGCTGTGTCTAAGGAGTTCAAAAAGCTGGTGCAACAGGACTTCATAGAGCCTGTAGAGTCTTCAGAGTGGATTTCACCCATTGTGGTCACTACAAAGAAAGGTGGACAGAGACTGAGACAAGAGCCCAATAGGTCTATAGTGGTAGGTGGTTTTCCACTGCCGCACATGGAAGAAATGTTTACCGAACTTAGAGGGGCAACACTGTTTTCCACATTAGATCTTCAGAGTGCTTACCACCAAGTGCCACTCCGTAAAGACAGCCGCAATTTGACAACATTTATCACGCACAATGGACTGTTACGATTTAAACGGGTGCCATACGGATTGGCATCTGGGCTCAGCTGTTTCCAGCGGATGATGTCATCAATCCTGAAAGACATGGCAGGAGTTCAGTGCTACCTGGACGACATCATAATAGCTGGCTCAACACCTGAGCAGCATGACTAAACACTGACCGCTGTGCTTCAAAGCGGGACTGAAACTGAACTTGTCAAAATGCAATATCAGACAGAAAGAACTGTGTTTCTTGGGACATACAGTATCAGAAAAAGGCATTCAGCGTGATGCCACACATGTGACTGCTGTTGTTCAAGCACCGGCACCTACTGACTTACCCAAACTGCACTCATTTCTAGGGCTCACATCCTGGTTTTCAAAGTTCAGAGAAGTTTTGAAACTGTGAAAGAACTCATAGTCAACAGCCCTGCACTCTCTCTGTTTAACCCTGAGCTCCCCACAGTTGTCAATACCGATGCTTCTGACTATGGTCTGGGTGCAGTGCTTACTCAGATGCATCCAGATGGCTCAGAGAAAACCGTGGCCTTTGCATCACGCACACTCACCCAGGCAGAAAGGAAAGGCTTTGGGGGGTGTGTGGCCCACTGAAAAGTGGAGAACTTACTTATGGGGAAGACAGTTCACACTACGCACTGATCACAAACCTTTGACCACATTGCTGACATCCAAGGGCCAAGGTAGAGCAGGAATGCAGATTGCTAGGTGGTCATCTAGACTGCTTGCATTCACATACAACATCCAGTACAAGCCAGGAAGGGAGAATGTAACAGCAGATTGTTTATCTAGACTTCCAATACCGAACTATGAGCCTAGCTTAGAGAACGATGTAGAAGTTGCTCTTACCTCTACATTGTCAGCTGTTACAGATACTGAGTGCAAGGCCGCATGCATGTCTTGTCCTGTGCAAACACAATTGCGTGAGCTACTTACCTCACGATGGCCTGCATCTGTGAAACACCTCACTCCAGCCCTGCAGCCTGTCTTCAGACTCCGACATGAACTCTCTCTTCAAGGTGACTGTGTGGTGCACGGTCCACACAGACTCGTGGTGCCAGGTAGTCTACAGTTAAAGCTCATCTCCCTGGCCCATGACACACACCAAGGCATAGTGAGGACAAAGCAGAGACTGCGAGAAGCGTACTGGTGGCCTGGCATGGACGCTCAGGTTCAGATGGCGATCAAAGCCTGCATCACATGCCAGTCACATGACAAATCTGCTGTTATACACACTCCGCCACTACAGCCTGTGCCATACCCAGAAGAGGCTTGGGAGAAGGTCGCAATAGACTTGATGGGGCCCTTTGAAAGAGTGCCCATAGGCTGTCGCTTTGCAGTTACATTGATAGATTACCACAGCAAGTGGCCTGAAGTGGCTTTTCTTTCTCATGTCACCTCACATGCAATCATAGAGTTTCTGTCATCTGTTTTGAGCAGGGAGGGCAAGCCCAAAGAATTGGTTTCTGATAATGGCCCTCAATTGGTGTCACAGGAGTTCGAGGCTTTCCTTCAGGACAGAGGTATTGTGCATATAAAGTCATCAGTCTACTATCCTAGGGCAAATGGTGAGATTGAGTGCTTTAACCGCAGCTTGAAAGACAGCCTGCAGACTGCACTGCTTAAAGGACAGGCATGGAAAGAATTTACACGTGAGTTTCTTCATGTTTATCGCGCTACACCTCACTCTACAACCCAGTGCTCGCCTGCAGAACTGTTGCATGGCCGCCCTATGCACACTAAACTTCATGTGGCAGGACAACCACTAATGCAACAAGCACTGTCCAAACAGGAGGTTGTCTCCAGGGTAGGAGAAAAACAGACAAAGAGCAAAGTTTACACTGATCACAAAAGAGAGGCCAAAGATGTGTCCTTCAAGTGTCTTATGTCCGGGTAAAAAAAACCTGGTATTCTTCCTAAGACTCAATGCAAGTTCACCAAGCCGCTAAGAGTGATGGAAAAGAGGGGACAGTACACGTATCTGTTGGAATGCATCTTATCTCGCTTCCCAGCAGGGGAAGGAAAGTGATGGTAATGGGGAACTGTTACCCCTGGACTTTGAACCAGAACAACAACAGACAACGCCAGCTACACAACAAACTGATGGAATTTCACCACCTGGCAGACTGATCAAGTTTAGAAGGGTTCCAGAATGGACTAAGGACTTTGTGTTGAGTTCATGAGTAATCAAGGTTAGGGTGATATGTGTTAAGTCATTCTTCATTTTGAATTCTCAGTAAACATGTTGTCTGATTTGAGTTCAAAGGTTATACCAAGTTGGAGGTGAAATGATCTTAAACTTTTAAAAGACATGTTGAAGAAGGGTTATGTCATGTTAAGAATTTATACTATCTCATTTGACATAGTGTTTTCTTATTAAGGGGGATATGTGGTATATGCAATATTCATCCCCTCCACTTGGTGGAGCTAGATGTTCATTTGAGATGAGTTGGCTACCTGGAGAGTGACAAGAGGTAAGGAGCTAGTGAGAGACGTATGATTCAGTTCCGGTGATATGCCTGCTTGCACATTAGTTTAATAAAGAGGACAATTACATTATCTTTGTCTTGATTTACGACACAACAGCCAGACTAAAGCTCAGAATGAAACCAAAGGAGAAACACGTAGGATGACGGTGGACCGACAACTCAGATGAACTTAAATACAAAAGCACACAAAGTCTCAAACAATACTAACTAGAACTGTGTGATTCATGACTCACCCGGGTGAATCCCCCGGATCCATTAATTAACTCACGAGTCAAGAATCTGAGGTCTCAATTGAACCGAATCCGTTGAGTCCTAACTACACCATGTCTAAATTGTAAACTTCGCCACATAAATACATCTTATAATCATTAAAACATCAACTACTACCATAAAGGTTGCATAACTTACAGTTTCTTCCAATACTGTCTCAAGTGACTCACACACCCGGATCAGTTTAGTGAGTGACTCAAAGGGAGCCGAATCCTAAAAAGGATCCGAGTATTACAGCTCAACACTAACACAAATCTCATTTCTCTAAGAATCCCGGCAGCTGAAACTCATCGCACACAAACTCACTGCCTGCGGTGCTCAGAATTTCAAAATAAAGGTTCAAACACTAAAACACAAAACTTAAACAAGGGCGGCCTCCAGCGGTCACCCACCGTCATAGTCTACAGACCTGACACTATCCACAGAAGAACAGAAATATAGAGGCCACACTGCAAGGTGCAAACCACTAGTTAGCCACAAAAACAGGATGGCCAAATTACAGTTAAAGGAAAAAGTACTTAAAGGAGCCTGCAGAATTCTGGTAAAAAAAAGTGTTGTGGACAGATGAGCCCAAGATTAACCTGTATCAGAGTGATGCCAAGTAGAAAGTGTGGAGACAAACAGGAACTGCCCAAGATCCAAAGCATACCAGCTCATCTGTTAAACATGCTTATTATGACTTGGGCACGGGGTCGGTCTGCGTATCGGGCATTTTCCCGGTGGGCTGGCGTGCTATTTGGGCCGACCGTTTATTCATTTATTTATTGGTTACATTTATGAACGCCAGTGAAATAATCTAATAATATCGTTAGTGTTACCGCTAGGAGAACGGCTATTTATAACACATTGTGTACACTTGCTAAAACAATAAACATTTAAGTTCGTTCTTTCATGTCTTCCATGCTGAACTAAATCGTCTTATTGAAAGTGAGAATATTTTTTAACCACCATTCATCAACATTAACAGTGAAACCACAGTTAATTATCTATTATTGGTTGTGGGGTGAGTAGAAGTCAACTTTTGGGGCATGGTGTTAGAGGCAATTTTTCTGTAGGTATTTCTGCACAATATACAGACATAAAAGACATCCATGCTTTGTAAAATCTCTCTCTGTCTCTCTTGCTCTCTCACAAGCACACATACAGATTGCCCTCTCTTTTTTCCCCGAATATTAATTAAAAGATTCAGCTGCATCATTTTGACTGGGTAAGTTCACAAGTTATTGAATACTACTTTGCTGAACACTACTTTTATTGAATATTACTTCTTGGTATACACATTCATGGGAGCACAAAGATGGGTGGTGTGCATAATTGTATGTGGTGGGTTGTTCTGCCCCAAAAAGCCAGGGCCGTTTTTTTTTGTCCCAGTCCAACCCTGCTTGGGCATATATCTTCACTGAAACGTGCTCATCTGCTCAAGTTCCAGTAAATGCCTCCAAACTCATTGGACGGTTCTTCATTCTGCAACAAGATAATGATCCTAAGAATACTGCTAAGGCAACACGAGAGTTTGTCAAAGCTAATCAATGGGAAATTCTTGATAAACCAAGCCAAGCACCTAATTTAAACCCAACTGAGTATGCCTTCCATGTGCTGAAGAAGACCCTTAAAGGCACAAGTCCCTGTAAAAAGTGGGAGTTGAAGGTGGCGGCAGTAGAGCTTTGGCAGAGCATCACCAGAGAAAATACCTGGTGATGTCGATCAATTGTCAGCTTCAAGCTGTCTTTGCGTGCAAAGTACTAAACATCACTGCATTAATGTACCTACCATTACTTTGTTCCAAGCATTGTGGTGCACTGAAATGAGGGGGACTAAGTGTTGTGATTTCTACATGGTGGAACTGAAATGTATGAAAACGACTTTAAAGTTGTTAGGGCTGGCTTTGTAGTCATGGGACTTTTATTTTGAAATAAGTGGTTGTTTGTGTCATGTGTCACTGTGTCACCTGTTGTGTATTAGTTTAAGTGATTGGGCTTTTTGATTGGTTTGTGTCTCAGAGTGTTTGCTATTTAAGTTCTTTGAGTTTGAGTTGTTTTTGTGGATTAACCCTCACACTACCTCGATGTCTCCTGTCCTTATGTCTCTATTGTTTAGTGTTTTTCTGTTAGGCCCTTGTGCCTTTTGAGTTTCGTTTGTTAGAGTCTGTGTCTTTACATTAAAACCATCTAATGGAACCTGCACTTTGTGCCTCACCTCACTTCCCCTGAGCACCTGCTGTGACAAGGATGCCCTAGAATTTGCCATCGCCACACAACCAGTTCAGAGGATGTCAGACATGCACTGTTGCAGATTCTTTTTCATCTTGTCAAAAGTAAACTTGTCTTTTACATATTTTAATTTATAGTTGTTCACAACTGCAGGTTGTGAAATAAATGGAGAAATGGTAAAACCTGTGTTGTGCAAAGATTTTTGACTGGTAATGTGTATATACATACATACACACATGCATTCACACACACACACGTAAGTACACACATTTCAAGATAAATGTCAAAATAACTTGATATTAAATCTTATTACAAAAATTGTTATACATCAGCCATACCATTAACACCACCTGCTTATGTGGTCAAAACATGTTAAGGCATGGACTCCGCAATACATCTGAAGGTGTACTATGGATGTAAGGACTGATTCATTTTTGAACAGTGTTTACAGTGTGGTGGGTTGCGTCATCCTGCTGGAAGAGGCCACTGTCATTAAGGAATACCATTACCATGAAGGGATGTACTTGTTCTGCAAGAATAGTTAGGTAGGTAGCCAGGAACCAATGTGTCCAAGCATAACATTGCTCCATGGTCCAGTTCTGATGTTCATGTACCTTTTGTGGACACATTTGGCAGTGGATGGGGTCAGCATGGGTACTCTGATTGAACCCCATTCACAGCAGGCTGCAATACATGGTGTGTTCTGACACCTTTCTATCTTATCCAGTATTACTTTTTCGGCTGTTTGTTCTACAGTTGCTCTTCTCTGGGACTGAAACGTGTGGTTATCGTTACTCCCCACATGCATTTAAGAGCCTTGGGTACCCATGACAACTGATACCCATGAGCCTTGGGTACCTGTTGTCCTTTCTTAGACGTCTCTTTATTAATTGGTACTAATTATTGCATACTGTGGCACCCACAAGACCTGTTGTTTTGGAGATGCTCTGTCAGGGGAAAACTGACCCTTAATGTCATAAAATTTTATTTAAAGTAATTTTGGACAGTTCATATTGCATATTGTTCATACGATGTAAAAGACAGCTTGTGGTTTTGAAAGATAACATAACAGAAGAAAAGGACAAGATTTTTACGTAAAAATGCTGATATGCTCATTGTGCACTTTAGGTTTAAGCACTTTAAGTTTTGACTTTGACATATCAGGTCATAAAGCAAAATATTTTCAGTTCAATTCATAGCACTAAGTGCGTTTCCCTGGAGATACTGGAGGCCTACTTGTTTGTCGCATTCAAAACGAGATCCTGATCCTGCGCCCTGCCTGACTGATGGCATCATACAAAGGTGTTTCCTCCCCAGGGCCAGACATGAGACACTGAAAAGAGAAAGAAAGAGAGAGGAGCTCTGAAAACAATGACTGCCGCCACGTCTCCATAACTGCACACGCACGGAGGACCGTCTGTTCCAAAAGCGCAGTGACCTTCTACAATATACCATTGCTACAAAATGAGCCATCAATAGGTTGAAAGTGATACATGCTCAGAGGAAACGACTGTGTGGTGCAGACGAGGCCAGTACGGTTCTTCTGAAGAGAATCAGCAAATAGAGCGAAGGAAGTTGTTGTTCGCCGTCATTGTGAGGCCAACAATAGGAGACAGTAAACTCTGGGTGATGGAATAGAAAAGACACACCGAGCTAAGGATATAATTTTCTTTGAGCAAGTTCATTGTTCTCCACAACCACCATGTTCTGGAGGTGGGCCCACGCTGTGTCAAGTAACAGGTTGTTTGTGGGGAGAAATCCTTGGTGATGCACACAGAGAGAGGAGTGAGATAGGCCACGGGTGACGGCCTTTCTTGTTTTTGTTTGATTTTGATTGCTTGCTTGGGTGGAGCAGGCTTAATCTATTCCGTTCATTGACAATAGGCCTGTCAGGCAGCTATGATGCCTCAATAGACACGGCTGCAAGGGAGCATTCACGGCACTGGAGACTTTCCTACAACACCCAGAAACCAAAAGAGCATGGGCTTAAGCTCTTTTCCCTCTCTGTATCTCTCTCTCTCTCTCTCTCTCTCTCTCTCTCGCTCTGTCTCTCTTGCTCTGTTACTCTCGCTCTTGTTCCTGTAATTTTATTGCTTCCTTCCTTCCTTTCTCTGTCTCTCTTCTTCT
>JBBIGA010046140.1:0-13124 GCA_037576975.1 Alestes dentex
TCTCAAACTGGTATCTAAGCTTGCAAGTTAACAATGAGCCCTTGTCAGAACTCTTATGAGCTGCTAGGTTAAGCCTATGGTCCTGCAATGGCTAAAAAATTGCAATTGGTGTAAAGAGTGCTTTGGTCGTCCTGCTCCGCCGTTCAGAGAGCGACAGCTCAGATGGCCTGATCTGGAATTTGGTCTTGCATGATGTCACAGAGTAAGGTTACCATTCCTCTTGTGCTTTGTCCCCATTATTTTAGACCCCTCCCCTAAAACATTAGCTCCACTGACTGTCATGGCTTGCAAATGAGCAAAGTATGGCAATTGCTGGGTGCTTAGATTTAAAAATTAGCGTGCTTTTTTTTTGTTTGTTTTTTTTTTAGTTCCTTCACGCAAGCCTATGAACCAGTGGGTTAATTTTATTTTTGCTGGAAATGCACCAGCACGACTTCCTAAAAATTTGTATGTCTGTGCCAAACATTTCGCCAAAGACTGTTTCCTGAACTTGGGGCAATACAGAGCTGGTTTTGCTGAACGTTTTAAAATTAAGTCTGGATCAGTACCAATTCTCGCTGGACAAGTAAGTCAACTTAACGCTGTATAATTTTGTTGCTTTGCTGTATATGGTTGCCTAGCTCTTTACTCTTAGAATGTGGCCGTAACATTAGCTCTGCAGCAACCAGCTAACCGCCCAGTTAGCAGGCTACTGTCGCAAATGTAAAGGTAGATACCATCAGGTGTGTGAATACACACATTGACGAGTTTTGTACTTGCTGCTGTTAGTCTACGAGCCATTGCTATATGCTGTAAACATTAGTGCATGGTACCGCAAGCTGCCCCTCCCCAGCCCTCCACCTTGCCCAGCCTCTCTCCTCCTCGCCCTGCCTGTCTCCTCCTCCTTATCATTTAAAGCTAGTGACGCAGAAATGGCGCGTCCTGGGGAAATCTCATTGTGGGACTGGCTCAAAATGGCTGTAATTCTGCACCAATGCTGAATTTTGGAAAGAGACTTCAGAGACAATATTAGGGGACTACTAAGACCTATATAAAAGCATAAAAAAATCAGCATGTCATGGGACTTTTAAGGGTGAAATTTACAAATATTTTCATAATGGACTGGTCTCAAACTGGTATCTAAGCTAACAAGTTAATGAGCCCTTGTCAGAACTCTTATGAGCTGCTAGATAAAGACAACAATTTTGACAACTGAACAATGGTGCTTGCAACAAATCTAGTGGATTTTGATGTCTACACTAGGTGGTGCTTTGTAGTATGGGTTGAGTGTGTCAGGTTTCTATAAGACTTTTATTTATATTGGAATAAGACTTTTTCTGTACATGCACCGGTTGTTGAGTCTAGCTCTGGATTTGAGATTTTCATATTTAGCTGAAAGCTTCTCGGCACACTAAGTAGTGAATCGTTCTATCGTGTCAAAGCGCTTTGTCTCCATGTCACTCTGTTCAGCGTCCATCTCTTGTTCCGAGTTTGCTGTGCGCCCCAGGATATCATTCAGGGTGGACTCGACCCTGGACAGTATAGCCTTTGTGTCTCGGGAGTCCTCTGCTTGTTGCGCAACTCTGTTAGCACCGCCGCCATGCTGTTCTCCGTGCATGCTTCGCCTACGTGAGTAGAGCTGTCTGGGTGGTCTTGTTTCTCTTTTCTGGTGGTTTTCCCTTTCCTGTCTGCGTCCTTTTTTTATTTATTTTTTTGATGAATACTATCATAAGCAGTTAACTGTTTAAATTAAATATGGGTTTGGCTAGTTTTTTGAGGATTTCTTCCGCTGCAGGAGAAGCTGCTACTCCTATCATTATGTCCCCAGAACCCCCATTCAAAAGCCACCATTTGAAACTGTTTCAGCAGCACACTTCTTACCTGCTTTGCCAAAAGCATTTCTTTTTCATATCCCAATTCAAACTGCTTTTAAATGAAAGATTTTCTGCTTGACTAAAAGCATGCTTACAAGGTTTTATTCCAATATGAATAAAAGTCTTATAGAAATTTGATACACTCAACCCATACTACAAAGCACCACCTAGTGTAGACCTCAAAATCCACTTGATTTGTTGCAAGCACCATTGTTCAGTTGTCGAAATTGTAGTCTTTATCTAGCAGCTCATTAGAGTTCATTGTTAACTTGCTTGCCTAGATACCAGTTTGAGACCAGGCCATCATGATAATATTTGGTTATTTCATCGTTAAAACCAGTTGCAGGGAAACACCATACAAGTTTTTTCACTTCCAAACAGTAAGCTGTCAAAGAAAGTTGAACACAGGTACCTAAACGTGTAGTTCACTTTCTTTACCTAGAATAAAGCTTCATATAGGGAAATTGGAACACCATGGACGTTTCTTCCCCTGCAAACTCTAAGCTGTATGTCCTAAAACAAGTGCTCAGACTATTAGGATTCAATACAGTAGGAATCTCCAAGTCAGAATATCACCAACATTTTATTACAAGGCACAGGACAGGCAAATACCAGTTACACCAATACTGCAGATTCAAACAAAGTATTAGGAAGACATTCAGTGCTTAACAGGGTAGTCATATTGGGAAGAAACCATTTGTTTTACAGGCTTGATGGTCCCCTCACTAAAGCTTTGAATGGAAGTAAGGCTTGGAGATCAGCAGCAGACGACCAGTCACTTGATGTTTGTGTTGTAGAGGACTGCTGGGGTTGTGTGAAGCCTGATGCTGTAAAGGGAAACCCAGGCTTTTCTTGGGGAACCTGCTTCTGCTCACCAAGCATGCTAGAAAGCCCTTCATAGGCTGCAGATGTCCAATCTGCTTTGCTGTACTGGGCAAATCTTGCTCCTGGCGCTCCATGGCCAAGGTTGGAAGCCAGGCTTCAAACCGCTAGAGGGCTGCCATGTGCCCACACTGTGAGAAGGCACCGCCAAGGGAGGGGTTCCACTGCTTTGGGAAAGGTCACTAGCAACCTTTGGCCTTCTGGATACAACACTAGCACTTTGGCTAGTAAAGAGCTTTGATGTTAGCTTTTGTAAGGGACCCGGGGGACCAGGCCTTACTGCCTTTGGCTGCCAGAAAACCCCTGTTGCAGAGAACCTTGCTGGACCCTGGTCACAAAGCTACTAGAGGAATCAAGAAGCTGGGACTGTGGGGCAACCTTACCAGCTTATTTTCTAAAGGGATGGTAACCACCAACAAGGCCAGTTCCAGGCACAGCTACAGAAGAGCTACATGGCTGCTTAACTGAGCAGGTTGAGATTGTCAAGATTTTTGGAACTTATACAGAGCCCCATTGTGCTCATTGTGCCCAAGTCTGTTCCTCCACACTGGGGGGAGAAGAAAACAGCCATTAACATTGAATTCATACTGAAGATCAAGTTGGTCTTTTATGAACAATGGTCATAAAAAGTATTCAAAGCTTACAGAACAAAATATGTAAAGGTTGTATTTGGTTGTCGCTCTTATCCAGAGCAACTTACAATCATTAGTTACAGGGACAATCCCCCTGGAGCAACTGAGGGTTAAGTGTCTTGCTCAAAGACACAATGATGGAAAGTAAGGTTTGAACTGGTGACTTTGTGGTCATCGGGGTCACAAGCAAGTGTTTTACCCAATGAGCTACTACCACCCTACATATAAGCAATTCATCAAAAACACCTGAAGAAATACTGTGCACAGCCAATGTTTACCTCATTAATCCAAACTCTTCAGCTGATGCTCATACAAAATTCAGTGAGATTCAAGGGAGGAACAGTCAAAGTGGATGGTTTAGTTTACAACTATTTGTTGAACCAGGGACCTGTACTATTAAGCATTTATACTGGCTTATCACGCTAAGTTCGCAAGTAACTTGGTCACATTAAGTATATCTTCATGAATAACCCATACTACAAAAGGTGATTAGGTTTAACCTGAGGTTTGTTGCCATGGCAATTTCCACAGTGTCTCAATCCTGCTCCGACAAGGATATGTTCTTGCTGTCGCGGTTTTAACACCCTCCACAAGCCCCGCCCCTCCACACAACACTCCTCTGCAGCCAATGGCGTACCTGTAAGGTCTGCATGACATCGGCGCCCAAATCGTGAGGGCCTCTCTACTATTGTTAGCCTCATCCTTAATCCATATAGATTATGATGTTAATGTACTATCTAAAGGGCATCTCACATTTCTTCCCCCTTTGACAAGTTTTCAGTCGTTTTCTCACCGCACATAGGCTACTGGTCTACCCTGATGTAAATTATGTCCTTGTTTAACACAGTGGCACAAGTTTTATTCAGGCTTGTCTTATATGAACATGACTTTGATGTTACAGTAGCAAAATGAGCTAATGACTTTTAATCCTTTGCTGACATGTGATCACCAGCTCATGCCAACACGAGGGGCAGGACTTAATTGACTTTTGGAATCGTGAAGGCACATTATGCATGCCAGAAGGGGCTATGTGTGAAGCCAGAGAGGGTCAGTCAGATGGTGTCAGCATGTGTTGTTTTCCCACAACATTGCCACCATCAGAAGGGAAAAGACCCCAGTCCTGATGCCTGTGACCCCCCATATTGTTGACCCTTTGACCCTCAACCACCCCACAGGGCGTGCTGTGAAAGAGGCCATCACACAGCAGTTTTTCACTTAAAAAAAAAAACAACATACAGACTATGAACACATTGAAGCTTTTTCATGTCTTTACTTATTTATTTGCTCCTACAAATGGAAAGTGAAAATCCAATGATGGCACACACATTAATGGAAGACTGGTGAACGCAATACCTTCTTTTCATGTTTGAGCTTTTCAATTTCAAGTTTTATATTTTAGGGCTCCTAGGGTTGTGTAAAGCCTGATCCTGTAAGGAGAAACACAGGCTTTTGTTGGCAAACCTGCTTCTACACACCAAATCTACTTGAAAGCCCTTGAGAAAAGTCAGAGGCCGCAGATGTCTGATCGGCTAGGCTGTACTGGTCAAACCTCGCAACTGCAGCTCCATGGTGGAAGCCAGACAACTAGAGGTCTGCCATGTGTCTGCACCATTAGAAGGTACTTTGAAGGCAGGGGCTTCACTCTTGAAGGTCACCAGCAAGCTTTGGCCAGCTGGGTAACTCACTGGTGCCTTGGCTAGTAAAAGCTTCCATTTGTAGGGACCATGCCCAAACCACCAGGCAAACATGCTCGGTACCTGGGACTGGGCAATGTCTAAGCCAGGCTTGATCTTGAATGTTCATCTGCATGATACTTTGAGCTAGAATTGATGGTCCTCTCATGGAGGTGATGCTTGACTCATTCTGTATAATTAGGTGTAATTGGGAGTTGAGGGACATCGAACAACATCTTATGCCAAGGATTTGGCTGCTGTCTGGGGGGCCTGTTTTGAGCCTTGGATCTGCCAGAAACATTGTGGTCTGGGAGGAACATTGTGGCCCTGGAGGAATGTTGTGGTCCGGGAGGATCGCTGTGGTCCTGGAGGAACACTGTGGTAATGGCGGAACTTTGTGGTCTTGGAGGAACGTTGTGGTCCGGGAGTAATGTTGTTTCAGCAGGAAACAGATCAATGATCAAGCATAAACAAACGGGTTACTAAAACTGGGGAACAGAAACCTCTACAATATGTGTTTGAATAGACGCCTCAGACATTTATCTGCATGAATTAGTTATTTGTTTATGTAAATGTACTACTAATTTTAAGACAAATATAGAGTTAAATGTTCTCAAAGATCCAACTGTAGACACCAAAACACACACTCTCTCTCACACACACACACATGCAAATGCTCCACTGATCTGCCATCTATTAGTTCATTACAAAACAGGTATTTATTTATTTCATGTTGCATATTTCTTTCTGGTCAGCATGTGCAGTGCTTTATATACAGTCGGACAGAACCAGTGCATAAAATGGAAACTTCACAGCAGTGATTTGAACATAAACATCTGTTTAAAACACCCAGACCACAAATGTGAGTCTTTTTTCTGTTTTAATTCCTATGTGCATTGGAGGCACTAATGTCAGTGGGGTTTTCTAACACAAATTAAAGGACAATAATGAAAATATTCTTATGACAGATATTTTTCTGCCCCCTGGCTCAACATTCAACCCTAATAAATGAAAAAAAAACTTCTGAAACAAAAAAACATTTCTGAATTGACAGAGTCCATGTATCTTCAGTGTTTGGGCAGCTCAGTCTGGATAAAAAAAAAATAATACATCAAATAAACAACAACCACTACAAAACAAGTTCAGACCAACGAGACATTGCAACTTAAACAGGCTACTGAAAAACATAAAAAAGTGACCATGCTAACCTGTTTGTGGGGGGGTTTCTCATGTTAAATAGTTAATCTGTATATAGGAACTGCCCTACTGGAACCTGTCGACTGCAGCTGTTTTTCTAAAACTGGGACATACTTAACCATATTCAATTTATTTACTTAAAATAAATTATGATTAGGGATGCACCGAAAATTCGGCCACCGAAAATTTTGGGCCGAAAATGGCAAAAAATGCACTTTTGGTTTCGGCCGATTTTTTTTTTTTTTTTTACGCGACCGAAACAGTGATGATGCAGTGATGACGCAGATGATGCAGATGACGCAACCACAGCCTCCACACGCCAGACTGGATTAGAGTCAGCATGTCTGCCGTGTGGGCGCATTCTATATTTCTAAGAAAGACACGCTGAAAGCGCATCTACAAAGACTCTCTCAACTTCGGGATTAATTTATCATATAAAATCAAAACATCCCGATCGCCATGCGGAGAAAGGCCCTTCGAGCACTCCTATTTGAAGGGCAGTGGATAGCCTAGTGGTTATAGCGTTTGCCCTGTAGTCAGGGAGTCATGGGTTTGTTTCCCAAGACCGCTAGGCACCTCTGAGGTACCCGGAGCAAGGAAAAGTTTTCCAGTGATTACAGTTAATATGTCACTCTTTGTTTTGATACACTATTTTGTTATAGGCCTACAGAGAATGTTATATCTTTCAACAGTTTTTAAAACACTTGTTCTGCATGCATTTTGTTCATGTACTTCGCTCAGAATATTAAAATGCACTTGAATTCACTAGTTTTATGAGAGAAGATGTTTAATTGCATAATATTTCAGCCATCTTGCTTTTAGGCTACTCATGAGTGGGGCCAAGTAAAATATTTTATTTCAGATTTTATTTTATATTGTGCATTGTTTGAATGCTAAATAAATATTTTCATAGTTTTGTAACAGATTTGTTCTTTTAGTAATTTAATAATAATTTATTTCGGGTTTTGGTTTCGGTTTTCGGCCAAGAGTTTCCTCATTTTCGGTTTTCGGTTTCGGTCCAAAAAAAAGATTTCGGTGCATCCCTAATTATGATGTTAAATTATTTCCTTCAAAATACAGTAAGAGTTGAAAGAAATGCAATTTGTCCAAATAAAGTATGAAAAACAAAGCAGCAGCATTTCAAACCTGAAAACACATGCACAAAGCTGCTGCCAATACTGTAATTTCTGAGTTCCTTAAAGCAAATTATTCTGCAAAATGCAATTCTGTTTATGAAAAAGATTACATTTTTTATTTTGATTTTCCCAGACATTTATATTGAGTTGTGGGGGACCATTTTACCCCTCCAAGAGAGAGAGAGGACAGTTCTACTAAGTGATAGGGGAGAAGGAGAGCCACCCTGCAGACCCAGAGAGGGAAGATAGTTATGTTAAATAATGGGGAAGAGGGAAGACCATTCTAATGACAGATATTTAAATATTCCAACTGTTAAGAAAAAGAAAAAGTATTATCCGATTTTAAACTGACTGAGGTGAATGAGTTAGTATTAAGGGGATGTGGTCTTATCGATCATTTTAGTCATTAAATCTCAAGCATTTTTGCAAAGATCACACTATATACACTCTGAGACTTTATATACATTTACAGTACAATAAAACACAGCCCACGTCATTCGGATGACAAAGAAAATGGCGTGGAAAATGACAGTGCCAACAATGCTTCGTACAAGCAAAGGATGTGCCAAAACAATCAATAGAAATTGCAATTTACTGAGCTAAAAAAATATATTTACAGTGGTTCTGTAAAAAAATCTTTGAAACAAACAGTTTAAAGACTTTTTTAATCGTGTGGTCAACGTTTCCCACACCGATGAGTCCGGATTCTGACAGACAGGTCACAGAGCACTAAAGACACAGCATGGACGGGTTTTTCATGCTTCTGAAGATGGAAGGTGTGGGCTGAATTATGCTGTTCATGTTTTTCATTTGAGGTTTCAGGTTTTCCATTTCTAAATGAACTCAATTAATGGTTCTTTTCAATTCTAAAGCTGAACAATTCATGGTTTCTGGCCTTTGGAAACCAAAGCTCAAGGCATTTCATGGTTGAGGAAAGTTTTTGACAGACTGGCATGTGTTTAGCAATCATAAGGACCATCTGCCAAGCTCTGAAGAAACATGGGAGTGCGTGCAATTACACTGAGGCTTTTTTGGTATAAAACGTTGCATTAGGCACATCCCTGTATCACACTCTGGATCACAAGATACACTGGATGTAGATCTTTGGGGTTAGCTTTGGACACCCGGTCCATGGCAATGCTGCTAAAATGTGGTTTCTATGGCCACTGCAAGTGAATGAGGGTGTGAGTTTGACCTGAGGGTAAGTTTGAACTCCAACTGGAGCCTCTACTCATTATCTTTCATATCCTCCTTCATCTCCTCCACTGATTTTCTCTTGAAGAACCCAGCCTGGAGAGGAGGAAGAAAAAACATTGTGTTGTTTGTAGTCATCATTAACAAATTACTTACCTTTAAATGGATTTAAATCCAATTAAAACATCTGTGATTCCATGGCTAATTTAACGTCTAAAATGTCTAAAAGCATGCTTATGTTGTACCCAAAACGCAAGGCCCATTATGTGTGACATAATACTGATTTGTCCTTTGTTAAATTAATAGTCATTTATACAGATTACATTTCATATGCTGTGCCTGAGGCCTCAACTTCACTTGTGTTGTAGTCAGTTTCATGCAGTAGCGCACTAAAGTCTTTGTCCACCCCTCATTTCTTCATATTTTGCTTGAATTTCCTTATTGGTGAAAAAATACTAGTTTCTGCCTGCCTTATCTTTGGCATATTGAGTAGATTAAATGAAAGAAATGCAAACAAATGCTTTACTGTCACAGGCTGCAGAATGTCTAAAGATACAAGGAGTCAAGATAAAGTAGTTCCAACCACTCAGCATTCAGCACCACCAGTATACTGATCACCACCTGATCATCTGGAATCATCTGCCCTGTTTCTTCACTGGTTCAGGCTTAAGTTAGATGTGCTTTGTTCTGCTTGAAAGATTCACACGTGGGTCACTGTGTTGCTTAACAATAAAAAAACATTCCTTTGAAACTGGTCAGGTTCAGGGACTGTACTGGAAATGAGAGCCTTTGAAAGTCCTTCAGGAAGTCTGGAGAACTGCTCATGTGCTCATGACCAAATTAAAAATACAAGAAAGTCTGGATCTCTGGAGCAACAAAGGAAGAAATGAGGGGCTCAAGACCTTTGCACAGTGCTGACAGTAAAGGAAGTGCCACCAGTTAGCACAGCGCAGGCTAACATGGTTTCTGGCACTACAGAGTTCACAACTGTGGCTGTGATACATTTCAAATGCATTGTTTCATTCCTCTGAAACTGGTCCGGTTCAGAGACTGGTCAGAAAATTAGAGTCTTTGAAAGTCCTTCAGGAAGCCTGGAGAACTGTTCCTTGAGACTACATTAAAAATACAAGATAGTCTGGATGTTCAGAAGCAAAATATGAAGAAATGAGGGGCTCAAGACTTTTGCACAGTAATGTATATGAGGGTCAGCAGGTATCTACAGAGTGCAGGGGGGTACAGGGGTGAGTAGGTGCTTTTGAACTTCAGGTCTGAACTTCAGTCACTCAACTGACACAAAAACCACTGAAAAATCTCCTTTAATGTTGAAATGGTGAATTTGGCGAAAAATTAGGAGTTTGCATCTCTAGTGTGTGTGTGTGTTTGTGTGTGGTGCTGGAGTGTTTAAACCTGTCACTGGTTTATATACTTGTACCTGTTCTCCTTCTGTTCTTAATGGCTTTAGATAAGATTGTCTCCTCAATAATGTAAAAATCTGTTATACTGGTAATATAAAACATTCAAAGGCTCCGAAATAAGTGCTTACCTTCCACAGAGCAAAAATAACCAGTGCGAGTATCAGCAGTCCTATGAGAATACTCAGGATGATTATCCACAGAGGAATTTCACCCCGGGACTCTTTAGACACCTGGACCTTCACCTGTAACAAACCGTTTCAGACAGCAGACAAAATCTGAGCTAAAAACAAACAATGCAATGATGGTTTACAGGTATTTTAATCTGATAGCTCTGCCATTCTGTCTATGGAGTAATTTCTCCTATTCTAGATGGTAGGAGTGTCTACTGAGGACATTTATGTACTAATATTTCCCATTATAGTGTAGAGGAGCACTTATTAAAGTTGTTTATGGATTAGTATCTCTTATTCTAACATAGAGAATTGTTTGTTTAGGTTGCTTATGGACTAATATCTCACATTCTAGCATATATAAGCATTTATTGATGCTGTTGGACTATTATCTCATTCAGTAGTGTTTTTTTAGGTGGTTATGGACTAATATCTCATTCTGGTGTACAGAAGCATTTATTAAGGTTGTTTATTGACTTACATCTCCTATTCTAGTGTAAATGATCTTGTATGGAGGTGTTTAAGGACTAATATACCCTATTTGAATGAATTCATATTTGTATAAAATCATTTTGTTATTTTTACCACTTGCCATGGAGTTGATAGTCCCTTTAATATCAGTCTGAAAGCAAAAAAATGTGATCACCTCTCTGACTTCATTGCTCTTGCTTAACTGGAAATGCGTTGGGTCTTCGTTCTCCAGCTTGGCTTGAACAATCATTTCGAGACTTTTGTCCGAAAACTCAGCCTATGGAACACACATGAACATGCAAGTCACACACACACACACACACAAAAGTCCTCGACTTGAAGTTATGAACTAATATCTCATGTTACATTGTATATGATTAGTAAGGTTACTTAGTAATGTTTAGTAAGGTTACTTTATTTAAGTTGTTTATGCGATAATATGTCATATTCTAGGGCATTGGATTTTATATTGAGGTTGTTTTTGGACTAATTTCAGCCCATAAGGGAACTTTCTGAGATGTGTGTCTCATTATACATAATACTTGAGCTGACACTTTGTTACTGTAAAAAAAATAACCACACAAAATGTGGTGATTTGACTAGCTGTCGTGTTGTGTTCTGTGATTTTCAAAAGTAACTCAGAAGAAGTGAGGGAGGCTGCTAAAGGCTGTAAATGTTAGCAGTAGAGGAGTCATGACAGTAAAGAGCTCACTGTGATGAACGTTGGCATCCACACTACGAAGGAAGCGTTGATCTGGTTGAATTTGGCACCAGGAGAGATTTTACACCGAAACGACCGGCAAGGATTCGCTTTCTCCTTGCAGCTCTAAAAGAGAGAGAGAGAGAGAGAGAGTGAAAAAAGGAAAGAGAAAGAGATTGCCTAAATATGTAATATGTAAAATACTAGTTGTATATATACAGCTCTGGACAAAAAAAGGAGACCACTGCAATTCATTTTTAAATCAGCATCTATATGAGTATGACAACCATTCCATGCCAGTGTCCGTTAAATTCCCACAAGAGTCAAGATTCAAGATTCTTTACTTGTCACATGCATAGTTGTTAAAGTACAACACACAGTAAAATGTATCCTGAACCACCCCTTTTATGACTGTGCAAACATTATAAAACATCATTTTAAACACAAATCTGAAACATTTATAAAATACAATAAAAAAAATAAGGACAAATCTAGTAGATATACGTATAAAATAAGTACCATTTTACATTTAGAAACACAAGTCAGAAAATTTCAAAAACACAAATCTAAAAAAGTAAAATAGCTTAAACAAGGAGTAACACAAGTTAGAGATAAAATATGTAAGCTAAAATGTGAGGTTTTTTATATAAATGTCACAGCAACCTCTCAGATTTACGTATGTACAATGTGCAAGTGGAATGTTAAAGTGCATTGTGCCATGTTAGCACAGCAATGTAAACAGAGCAACTGTAAGCAGAGTAATGTAACAGAGTGACCAGAGTAATGTAAACAGTGTGACCAGATTAATGTAAACAGAGTAATGTAAACTGAGTGACCACAGTAATGTAAACAGTAGTGTAGCAGCATGTACAGTGTAGTAGCATGTGATGTAATAATAAATCAGATATGATATGAAATATGACAATGGATGTTATAAAATATGACAATGAATTTGATATGAGGTTTCATCCTGTTTCAGTCCCTTAAAGTAATGCTTGGAGGGGAGGGGGGTATGTTCTGATTTAGGACTCGAAGGGCCTGAGGGTAGAAGCGCCTCTTGAGTCTTTCTGTTTTGCCCATGATAGCGCGGCACTTTCTGCCCAATAGCAGAGGTTGAAACAGTTCGTTACTGGGGTGGGACGGGTCCTTTAAGATCCAAGCTGCTCTGGACCTACATCTCCTGGTATAATTGTCCTGCAGGGAAGGGAGAGCAGACCTGCAGCAGCATTCTGCTGCACAGAACATTCTCTGAAGAGCTTTTCGGTCCTTGTCACGATTCCAGTCTGCGGCCGCTAGAGGTCGCTATTGGACTATGAACTTGCCTCCTCTACTCACTGGGTGTGGTCTATCTCTAGACGGCGCTAGTATTAAGGGGTTTCAGCCGGCTAGAGTTTAGCACTGATTATTATATGTTCTCATTGGTCCTTGTCTATGCACCTCCCTACTTAAGCTACTCCTATGTTAGTACATGTTATTGGTCCTCCCTCACCTTTACCCAGGTCTGTGTCCTCCTCAAGTCCTTAGTTCTGTTGTCATGTCTGGCCTTTAAGCAGGCACAGGTGCAGACTTCCATCTGAGTAGATTTATTATAAACAGAGCCTTGTTTCTGTTCTGCTCTATTTATAATAAATCTACTCAGATGGAAGTCTGCACCTTTACCTGCTTTTCTCTGTCCAGATAGGACCACCAGATGGGGCAGCTGGTGGCCTAGTGGTTAGGGCGTAGGCCCTACAATCAGACGATTGGGGTTCAAATCCCAACTGCTAGTGTCATCGCTGAGGTACCCTTGAGCAAGGTACTG
>JBBIGA010046179.1:0-13123 GCA_037576975.1 Alestes dentex
CACACACACACACACACACACACACACACACACACACACACACACACACACACACACACACACACACACACATCTTCCAAGTAAAGCAAAAAGAGTGAAGCAATTGTCTGCCTTACCCCTAAACAAGGCAGTTCTGTATTACAAGTGGATTATCAAGACTTTTCATGGATCCTTAATACCTAAATTGTGATCATTAACAATCGGCTTAGACCACCAGCTCAGCTACTAGGACCCCCTGAAGGAGGGGCAGGGGGGTTCTGCCTGTTAGAATATCCTGTCTCCTTTAACCCATGGGCCCCTGTATTACCAGCAGGTCAGACAATTTCCTCCTGTAAAGTTTCATCTGCAACAGGCTTTCAGAGAAACAGCTATGGTCCAACAAGCTCATGTTGACACAGTAATAGTGCAAACTTGCACTATGCAAATCATGTTAATTGGTACCTATTCTCTACATATTGTTAGCCATGATAAAAGTCAAAATATTACTCGACCAGTTCCTGGGAGTTCATAAACGACGTGGAAGGACAAACACCTCCAATACTTTTGTGTCTCTGCTGCAAGTTATGGTACATGCATCAGCCCCAATATCTAAGCTCAACAGACCTCATGGTCTTAAGTGGTCCTGGAAAATGACTGACAGAAATAGCTCCCGGCAGGCCCAGAGTCCTGTTGGCACGTGCTCTGTCTGAGTGGCATCAGCACTCTGCACTGAATCACTGGGATAATAGTTTTCACCGCCGTACCAAGGATGAGAAGGTGCCAAAGTATGGCAACAGTGGAAAAAACTAAACACTCGGACACAGTGTTTTGCAGGTCAGCTCCAATGTCAAAACACTTCCTTTGAGCTCCTTAAAAGTAGCTCAGCATTATGACTCAGCAATAGGAAAATGATCACTCATGTCAATTTTAAAGAGCTAAAAATTCTGAACATCAATTTTAGCCATGTAAAATAGTTGCTTTACCGATATCATATGACTGTCAGTTGTGAGCTGTGAAACTGTCAAATTTCTTCAATTCAAATACACAGTAGAAACTCATACAATATAAATGTTGTCGTGTCAGGGGGTAGGGCATGGTGTAATCTTGCTAATGTTTATTGACTTCATTTGTCAATACTAATAAATCCATGGAGCTTTAAATGTCAAACAGTTGTATTGACCAACCAGTTTCCTAGTTGGGCCCTGTTATTATACTTCTGTTCAAAGCGAAACTTTCTCTGTAATCTTTACAGTGAGCTTTGTGCCACAATATTTTTAAGAAAGTGGGAAAGAAGATGAAAGAGGAGAGAAGATCACACCACAGGTCATACAGGGGATCAAACACATCATTCTGCTCACTTTAAAAATGTATTATTGGTCCAGAACACCACACAGCAGAGCTACTGGGGAGGGGTCTAAATCTTAAATTACATAATCCAGCAGTAATTAAGCTTGGTGATTATGTATGAGGTAAGGCCCTTCTGAACAGTGGTCAGATTACTGGTACACAAGCCTCAGAAGAGTTGAAAGAGCCTGCAGGCTAAGGGTGGAGGCATTGGAGGTACCTTAAGCGCCTCCAGAGACAATGCCAGCAGGGAATGTAATGTAAGCCAAGATGGGAGTAGCTCTGAAACGTCTGGTTACTGCTTGGAAAACTCAGTGCCAACATTTCTAAATTCAGCCTGCCTGTTATTATTACTGTGGAAAAACACGCACCAGATTAAGTTCAATTCAGTGAGGAAGTGAATCTAATGATTAGCTCGGACGACACGATGACCAAGTGTCAGCTGAAAAGTATTTCTGGATCACCGGTCAGTTTTTTTTTTTTCTAGCCGACTGGAAGTAGATGAATCACTTCATCTACATTTATGACATCCTTTGTTGCAAGACTGTTCTTCTTTGTACAGTGTTCTTCGTGAATTCCTATTGTCTACATTGTCCACTATAAGTCACGGCATTTAGATTTGTCTCTGCATCCCAGCTTTTAAGGGAAAGAGATTCCAAATGAAAACGTCCACAGAATCCATCATCATCAGAAGAATGCCTCACAATTTTTTAAAAAGAATAGTTACAGAAGTAGGCAATCAGTGTCAAAATGAATCCACCTCCTCATTAAGGTGGAGCAAATTTGTAGATGTGGTTTAGGACACCGTATGACTTACTGTGAGCTGTAAAAATGTCACTGTGTTGTCTAACTAAACGTCACTTTGTTGTCAAACGTTGCAGGCAACAGGGTCTGTTTTCACAAACCGCCTCAGGAGTAGAAGTGTTGATCGAGAATCAGTTTTTGTGACCATGACCTTCAAAAATACAGAAGAATCTGACCCAAGATCAGTCCTTCTTATGACAGCTTTGTAAACACAGAACTAATGTGAAGAAGCAGAACTGGGACACCAAACTGTCTGATCGACTACAGCTGAGGTATGTAGAAATTCAGATTTTTTTCAGATTATTTGCATTTTAGAATCTAAAATCAAACTATTTTCAAAGCCGTACATGTTAGCTTTGCTTGACTGACAACATGATTCTGCGTAATTGAAGACATTTGTGTGTGCACATACAACTGCAGTATATCACTTAAAGTATTAGCTACAAAAAAAGATAGCTAGAAAGCAAGAAAGCTAATCAGGAACTTTAGGTTCATGCTGCAATAGTTGCATAAACAATAAAAAAGACAATTTAACTGTTAATTACAATTATTTTTATATGGCAACTAATCACGAGCTAAATTTCATGATCATGACTGACCTAGCGATATATTTTACACATGTGGAAATAATTTGAATCAGGTACATTTAAAGCATTACTTCTGGTAGTGTTACTGCAAAGTTTGACAACGAAAAGCCTAAACGCCAACTCCACAATCTGACCCTGCGGCTATAAAATCCACATTAAAAGATGAAGACATTAACAGAGCATTAAAGAGGAAGACATTAGCAAATAAGTCTTTTTTCAAATCAAGCACAGCCACCCATTTTCTTCTAAAGTCTCTGGTATGAAAAAGTCAGTTTGGTATGTCATAATGGCTGATATTCTGTGGGCACTTATTTTGAAAAGTATGCTAAATGGCTGCTTGGCTGCGTGGTCCTTTCCAGTCCAGCATAAGTCACAGCCTGCGGTCTCCGCTAATTGTCCCCTTTTAACAGATACATGAAAACAGGACCTCCCAGATCAAAGCCGATCGAGAAACAAAAGTGAACTAGAGCTGGAAAAGACATCAGGGATCGAGAGTGAGTGTGCCTGTGTGTGGAGCAGTGTTTAAGGTATTTAAACACAGACCAAATATAATGGTCTGGTTTTACAGAAAGCTGAATGGAGGGAACAGGTCCTGAAATGTGGGCCAGCTTTACTGGTAAGCAGCTCGATGGACATGATGGGGCAGATGTGTTCTCTCCAGAAACACTTAGAGAGCCTTTCAGCACTGGCGTTTTTATAGCCTACGCTGATAATGTGACAGATATCTCAGACGCAGACAGCATAGTGGAAGGAAAAGGCTTAAAGCGAGACGGAGAAATTGGTCATCCCAAGCGTCAGGGATGGGAGGACAATGAAGGAACATGGCTGGAAAAAACTACACTGAGGCCGCAGTCAGACAGAACACAAATTAAACACCTGGCGAAAAAAAAGCCAATTCACTAGGACGGGAAAAGACGCGGGAACATAAAAACAGGAACCTTCTTCCAGGAGTTTTTGTGGAATGTTAACTCCATTAACTTGCGATCTTTGGAAGCATGACTCAGCAAGAGGGCATGAGATGTGGTCACTTCTTTTGGAAAAAAAAAAAAAGGCTTAAACAATTCTTGATTCAGTGGGAATGACTCAGATAGTGATTCTAACTTAAGATTTTTTTATATCATTTGTACATTTGTATATTTGTATGTATAGTATGTATATTTATTCTTTCTTATGTCACAAAAGGTGCGACATGTATAATAGCTCAGATCAATATCAATATACAAAAATCTATACATGATCTGCTGAAACTTGGTTAACAAGTTTGGATGCTCACTTTAGCAGTTCAGTGAACTGCACATTCCCTTCAAAATCACACCATTTCAGGACCATCAACCAATTTCCACCCCACTCCAGTGAGGCAAAGTCCAGCATGACTGTGATTTAAGGCAGATGACCGATATACTGATATACTGATATTCAAAATCGTGATCCATCCCTTTTAATCCCAGCTATTTATATGGCAATTAATTATCATTATGGTTACAGGGCTATCTTGACCTTAAAAATGATATAGGCCTGATTTGATCAGCTATTGTTTTTGAACTGCTTGACATTGGTATGCATAACAACATTTTTAGATCAGTCACACCCTTTTACACACTTGTGAAGTGCATGCTTGATCTTTTTTACTGAAAAGTCCCACTGATCCCGGGCCAGTACAAAAAAGTAAACAAAAACAAAGTAAACATCAAAAGCTAAGGAGCAGCAGCTGTATCCCACACCATCCATAAATAAGCATCACCTAACTGGTTGAGTATTTGCTTTGGGAACCTGGTTGAGACATGGAAAACAGAAAGCATGTGACTTACTAGGTGCGTGGTGTACAAGAAGCCTTCATCTACACTGCATTATAGCTGCTGCCTCATAAACCCGGCCTGTCTAAACAAATTTTCCACAGATTCATAGAGACACACAGCGACGGAGGGCCTTTTTACTAGCCCACATGAGAGGCTCTTAATGAGGCTGTTAATCAAAGGCATGCTTGGGGACTTGATTAAACTAAACAGAGCGCCTTGCCTCCCCTCAGCTGTCTGCTTGTGGCCTGGTTTTCTGAAGAGTTTTCAGAGGAGTCCTCCCTGACTTTGCGTCCAACGCCCTGCACCAATACCAGCCTAACAATGGGCAGTGCATGTGAAAACAAAAACGCCCTATAAGTTAGAAAAGGAATGGAAGGGCCAGTTGAACTGGCCCGCCAGGGTGGTGCTGACTTGTGGAAAGTGCTGTTGACGTATGGTCAGGGCTGCAATCTAATCTTTGGTAGAGTTTTATTTAGTTTGCTTAGTAATTTGATCTTTATTTGATCCATCTAAACACTGATCCTTCTGCAGTTTCCCCTCACCTTGCCTACAGTTGAAGTCCTACGGCTGCAAATATTAGGGGTGCTAATGACACAATGTGATCACAATATTTGGGCCGCAACACAATAATATAATGATTCGTTACATTTTTCCAACGAAGCAAGCGTTGTTTCTAATCTGTTATACACTGGGATTTATTTCCCCCATATATTATTAAAATGAATTAGAATTCAAAGGAAAAATAACACACAACTCAATTAATCTCAAATGAAACTTACAATTTAATTTCTCCTACTGACACTTGGCATTGTATTGATGTAATACAGTGCTGGAGATTATTACAATAAACCGATCGAGTTTTTCTTTAGCAAATATGGTTTTAAAATGTACATTTAAGGGAATTTATTCATTTCATATAAAATAAGTTGAAATCTTTCGATTTTTAAAATACATCATACAAAAAAAATGAACACATTTCTTTTTTTCAACACAAGCCAAATCGCCCCATGTTCTTCTGCAGTTTACTGCCGTCTGTCTGAATGACCGCAAACATACAAAAATGAAAGAGCCTAACAGAGAGCTTTTGTGTTCAGGTAAAAAATGCTTAGACTTTTTTCATTTATAAATTATAATAACTGACTGCAGTCCTATTAGCTTTCCTCTGTCCCTGATAGCTGCTGAGCTGGAGGTTTGGGAAAGGTAAGTGAAACTGAGATCAGGATAAAAACGTCTTGATCTCTGCTGTAAACGAGACTGGCTGGAATGCTGTGGAGGCCTGGGCTGACTGGAGTGACTCTCTGTGGCCTGAGCTGCTTGTGCGTGTGTGTTTCTGACGATGGCAGAGTCAGGGAAAAGTAAACAGGGTTGTACTCAGGAATGCTGCCGGTTAAAGGCTGTTACTCACGGCCAACGGGAAATGGGCGCTGGTGAGCAGCGAGGTGCCCCGGAACGCCCCTCTGAGTAATGTGTAATGCCCCTCTGAGAATTCCCTTCAACAGAGCTGCACTCAAGACTGCCTATTTACACTGATTACACCAGTGCCTCCCAGTTCCAGGCCTGCAGCACCCTTCCAGTGCATAGTGTTTTACCTCCTCTAAAACACCTGATTCAACTCAATAATAAAGGCCTTGAGGTGAAATTACCTAGGTGTACTGGAAAGCTACACTGTTCAGTACGTCTAGGAAATAAAACTAAAAAATGTGCTAAAATCGAAAAACTGACTTGTCTTGTTGAACAGCCCAACATCACCAACAAAAACCTGCTATTTTGCAATTGTGGTAAACTAGGAGGTGATGTATGCCTTTTGCCTGTTAATCATGGAGGAAGAGGTCTAGCCATTCACTCACAACGGCACAAAGCAACAAGACAGTTAGGGAAGCGTAAAAATGGCTGAGAGTTTGAAGAAAGCGGCTCAGAACAAGAGGAGTTTGTGACAAAAACTACCCACGTGTCCTGTGTAGTGTGGAGTTGGTTTGGCTTTCTTACATCAGTAACACGAGAACACATCAAAGTTATGAGAATAAGATTTCTGCTTAATTTTGACATTTAAAATATTTATAAACTGGGTGTTTAAATTTACAAATAATCATCAATTATTATTAATGTTGAATATACAGGAGAATATATTTGGCCATATTGTTCTCCTCTGATGTGTAGCACAGAGCTGGACCTGGACTTTTCTAATCAAGCATGGGTCATGACTACATCTTGACCACACAGCTGCAAAATTAGAACCATCAGAGCCCCTGATTTAAAAAGTACTTGAACAATGCTCCCCCAGGTCAGACGGCTACTTTGTCACAAGTATGCAGGTTTGGGTTTATGCAGGCTGAAATACAGCACAAACATTTACATTTCACTGAGCGTACTGTCATTGCAACTTATATTTACGAACAGTCACATACTGGACTGAAATCACTGGACTGATTTCAAAATGACAGAAAACATATTCCATTAAGAGCTTTATGAACTGCAAAGCACGGAATAAGAGAGAATGAGAGTTAGATGAGAATGTGAGATGATGTGTTTTTGCCATGTAGATTCAAAGTTTCCAACTATCAGATTCGGGCAGATTATCTAAACCTTGATTATCTGTAATCTGTGAACTTCCACCAGATTAATCACACTTTGAATCTCACTGCTGCATAATTCCTTAAATTGTGGATTGGTAAAGAACATCCTGAAACCTTTGAAAGAACTGGTAGAGTCAAGTCAAGTCAAGTCAAGTCAAGTCAAGTAGGCGAATATAAACACCTGTGTATGAAATCTGAAGGGGGCAGACATGAAAAAAATACAAACTTTCACCACCTTTTTCCTAAAGATATCAAATTTCATTGATTATGTTCAATGTATATTTATATACAGACATAAACAGTTCAAAAACCTTAGACATGCCACGGTGCCTGATACACTATACACATCTATCAAGCTCAACGTTTGTAGAGCTACTGAGTTGGGAATGATCAACCACTCCTTTCTTTTTCATTGATAGACTGGGCCTAAAGGCTGTAACTTCAAACATACAAAGTGGACTTTTGTGGCAGGTGTTTCTAATAAAATGGACACTGAGCGCAAGTTCATTAGGGACATATACCTAATGAAAAGGCAACACACCCTTGAATAATAGCAATGTTGGCCGGTCCTAAATTAGCCCTAATTTTTCACTTCCTAAGGGAAGTGATGCAGGATGACTGCTGTTGGCATGACGCACACTGAGCTGTCCAAAAATGGCCTGTTGATTAAGTCACAAAGTGTGGGAACAACCAAGTTTGGCAACCAGGCCCTCAGATACAAAGATGAAGGGCCGAAAGCTCATCCAGAACACACCAATTATTCAAATCTTTTTTCAGACATGCAAACACACTGTAGGGTTGTCTGCAGTACTTAGAACTTGGACTGACTAGTCCAAAAACCGTTCGGCTTACAGGAAATTTTTTATTCTGTTCAGAAAAACAGAAATTGAACAGAAAGCATTGATTAGAAAGCGCTAAAAATAGTCATGCCTCCTGGTTCGGGGGAAAGGATCCTCCTCTTACTGACTCCGCACTACCATGACTCAGCATGCAAATCCAGCTCTGATAAGCTTTCGTTGTGATTGAGGTCATGCTGTGAAACCTGGGGAACAGCAGGAGAGGATGGGGAATTTTTCTGCAGTCATACCACCTGGTCCTAACTAGCTTTCGTCACTGTCGCACATGTCAGCATTTTTTTGGGTAAAAGCAATCAGGTTAATCTTTTGACAGCTCTGGGCTTTGTTTTCAAGTCTAACTTTGCAGTATAATTTACTGGTGAAATGGACAAAAAAAAAATACCTCAAGGGATTATAAAACCAAATCAAACTGTAAATACAGTTTCTATTCAAGAGAGCCCCAATGCCACGTTTCTTCCTTTCAAGAATCTCTGAAAAAGTAAGAGATTTGGCCATGAGGCCTTCTGCGGCAAAGGAAAAATCACAGATACAGCGCATCTGGTCATGTTTGCTTTGGGAAGATATCAGTAAAGGCTGCAAACCATTAGCTCTTTGCAAAGCAGGCAGGATCAGCTGGTAAATACAAACTGCTGACGCTTTGCGAAAACAAAACCAAATCAAGGATTGATCCATTAGGAGGGAGGTTGCAAGATCAAAATGGTTACAGTACTCGCAACTGTCCAAACAAAGCCCTGCGCTGTCTATGAGCAAACATATGCTTGCTGGGCTGACGAGAAGCCGCCTGGTGCACCACATTTACGATCAAAGTGCTTCATCTGTTGTCTCTCGCTGACTAATACGAGACATTTGCTGAAGGAACAGCTCGTGCTTGGGGTTCCCTGATCACTGTGAGGATGAGGAGGCTCATCTACATGCTCTTGAAGAGTGATCACTATCAGCTAGACACAGTGAATGGCTTCCTTATGGAAAGCTAATTTAATTTTCTGACATCATTAGAAAGTATCAGTTGTTGCAGTTGTTTACACGGCAAAAAAATGGAATGATGAACGGATCGACAGAAATGGTCCAAAGTTGCCCGGAATAAAATCTCTTGAACTTACACTGAAAATGAATTAGGTTTTGTCCTCCTGTAAAGTTACCATTTTGGAGACACACGGTGTTCAACTGTGGTGATTTGCATATTTACATTCACTCGAGTGAACAATTTCACCATACCTCAATGGAGTGCACCACAAGAAAACCAGTCTACACTTCTTTCACATCTTTTCGGGGAAGAAATGAGACTGAGTACCATTGCCATGACTAAGACTCTACTGTACACTACAGTGAAACAGTGAAATGCTCTCTCCAGTCTAGTTCTCTGTCTCTAGAGGAAGCGCTGAGGCCATAACTCTGTCCGATATGAGACAGAGAGAATACAGTCTGTATACCGTTTGTGTAAGTCGGTGAAGAAATGTGGACTTTAATGGTTTGGCTAGAAAACTTGCCACTGTGATCGCTTCCAGGGAATGGCTACTCCTAAAACAGGGCCAGAGCCAACAGTAACAGCTATTCAGACACACACCATGGAATAAAGATTCAGTATGTGAGGAAAAGAGCGGAGATAAAAAATGTATGAATCATTCTGGCAGAATACGAGGCCATGTGTGGCATATGGAGGGGTGGTCAGGACTAGCTATTTATTTATGCATTGCAGAAGTAAAATGACACACTTAATAAACTGTACACGGAACAATTAGTTTAATCTGTGTAATGTTTCGTTTGTGTGTTTTAAATTTGGAATGGCATAAACCTAAACTTAAAAATATTATCTGGTAGCAACCAGGAGAACACCACAATCTCCTCTGGGGCTTTTATTATACATTCGAAAACTCTAGGCAACAGCTCCGATGCAGCTTGACGTCTTAGTAAAGAAGTTAAATGCAGCTGCAAACTCTTGGCAGAGCAAGGCAAAGTGCAAAGAGCAGGTTTCGAAAATCTGTGCGTGTGTGTGTGCGCGCGCGCGCGTGTGTGTGTGTGAGTATGTTGTGGGGGGGGCACACACCTCCCCACTGGAGACCTTAATGTAAAACATATGCTGCCATACTGACCTACTATTCAGCATCTGGAAAGAGAGAGAAAGAGAGAGAAAGAGGGAGAGAGAGGGGGGAGAGAGAGAGAGAGAGAGAGAGAGAGAGAGAGAGAGAGAGAGAGAGAAAGAGAGAGAGAGAGACAAAGACAAAGAAAAGAAGCAAAAAGTGCAGTCTGCTGCCCCAGACAGTACAACTGACTGATTGCTTCTCTTTCACGCAGGCCAAACAGGAAAGCTATCTCAGCTTGGCTCTAAACTGTTTTTTAGGCTGAATGTAAAAGCTTGAAGTGCACCAACAACAGAACATAATCAAAGCCATTGAGACACGTAATGTACACTCAATGGTCTTAAATTCACTTTAAGGGTTGCCAATATGGTGATCTCCTCCAAGCGTGGCGAGCTGTTGAGTTGGCGGGAATTTGAATGCATCTTAGAGGAAGCACGTGTTTGCCTTCACCCTTCCAGCTTGGCAGCGTGACGTTTTAGGGAACGAGCCGAAAAATATCTAAATTTGGTCTCAAGGTCACATTATACACCTTCACACTATATGTGAGAGCCACAATATAACACACAAAATAACCAGTAAACGAAATAAGTAATAGCTATGAGATGCATACTACTACTTTTTATTTAATATTTGTAAACAAAAAAAAAAAGGAAAAAAAAAAAAAGGTGATGGCCGGCCATCCAATCCGCTACTTCATACAGCTACTACACACTGGTTGTTGTCTATAATTGGTATAAATTTGTCCTTTTATGGTGCATGCAGATGAATATCTACTTTGAGAAAATAACTAACAATAATTGTCCCTCTCTTCACGACATCACAGAGATATCCCACTTTCAACTTCTTTCACTTTTCTTTTACCAGCCTAGAGGTTACTGGCCATATCCACATTATAAAAAAAGTGAAGCGGCATGTAATTTATCACAGTAATGACAGGCTAACATATCATCATTTTGCCCGTCCCTTACCTTAGTTGACTGGTAACAGCTGATGGCCTTCCCGCGAAATCTCAAAGACTCAGAGAAATTTACACTCTTCCCTTTAATTCACACTGATCTCTAACTGAGACACACATAGCCTCGTCTCCAGACTGCCGACTCTGCTGATGCCATGAAAAACAATGCCTAGCTTGGTAAAGAGACTCATTCTGGATTTGGATAATAAAAACAAATGACTGAATATGATTTGCTTTGTCGAATGTCTAGACACAGAGTTTGGAAATAAGCTCTGGTCCTCGGTTCGTCACAGACAGCTGGGTTTGCTCACGGCATCCGTCCCTGATGTGGGATGTGTATTTATATCAGATGTGGACGCTAACCGTTACCTCAGAGTAAGGAAACCACTCCATTTCCTTTGAGCTGTCATGAATGAAATGAAGACTATCATCGAGGAAACGCCAACGCAGAACCGTAGTCAAAACAATAACATTTCAGAGCTCCTCAGATAGAGCTAATTCTGGTGAGGGCCACAACTGCCATTTTTACACTGAAGCAAACTGGTGTAGTTTGTCCTACTGGACTACTGGCTTCGAGAAAAGAACAAAATGTTCATTTTGAGAAAAGAACAAAATGTCCATTTCTCCATCATTATGTAGGCAAGAATACGTCAGGTTTCAGCTTCTTTTTTCAACCCTTAGGGCGACAAAGCGTACTTACAAATATAGGCATCGACTCAACAAGCCATTACGTAAAGTTGTTGTTTTATGCACCCAGGTCCAAAAGGGAAAAAACAAGTTCTACTGGTGGCATAGCTCTCGAAGCATGCATGGACGAGACAGCTAGACGGGTTTAACCTGTTCTCTGACAGAGCACAAAGAGTCTAATAAAAAATCTAGTGATGGATGGTGATGGTAGAAGCAGAACATGGTCCAGGACTACTGTTAGAATATTATGTTGCAGAAATGCTCAGTGAAATATGGAAACAGGGACCAATATAAAAAGTAGGTTACAGATGGTAAACACACTTGTTTGATTGTTGTGAATACCTGGCATGAAATGAAACCAAAAGGTACAATGCAAATGGATACAGCTCATGCACCTGTGGACTTTACACAGAAAACTTGAACACATCCTTAATCCACTCCTGTCTGCAACTGGAGAGGAAGAATGAAGAGCAGGGAACAGTTTCATTTACAATCCTGATCACGGTTTCACATGTTGTCCCTGTGAGTGACATTATCCGAGACGTGTTTACTTTTCATCTGGAGCTACAGAGAGGTCAGTCAGAGTACAGTCTGCTCAGGAGACACTGCTCTAGGCCCTGCCAGACTATAGAGGACCCAGAGAAGCCAAGTTGAGGCATAAAATAAAACCTGACACCAAGCTGAGGGCGTTTACTGCAGTGGCCCGAGTGCAAAATTAACTAAGAGAGCCTCACAGGTCCATAAGCTCAGGTTTCTGGAGGATAACAAAGGCAACTTAGGTCCTGAAATTGGTGGAGAAAGTAAAGGTGAATTAGCCTATATGAAGGTGTAAAGCCACTTGATTATAATGTTATTGTTGTTGTTGTCACACCTGCTAAAAATGATTGTTATTCTCATACCAGGCAAATCCATTACTCACTCACGGATGAACACCAGCCAGTAGACAGGCACATAAGTCCTTTAAAGACTTGTTATTATTGACAGAGGTCATCTGACCTCAGAACAGACATTTATGCCATAAATTAGCTCCTTTAAATACAGACAGACAGTGAAAGGTACAGTTAACTCACCATACTGAACTGTTGTTGATGCTGTTGTCAGACAGATACGACCTCCTTATAACAGTCCGTTTCGTCTCAACTTTTCCCAGTGAGTTATACTCTCTCTAAAATCACCCTTGTCAGTGTTTTTAAGGGGGTGGGAAGCTAAAACCTGTCCTTTGTGTGAAGGAGAGCCGAGAAGGACTCGTGAAGTTTCTCCTCAGTACCTGCCTCCTCCCCGCTCCATGCTACCAAGCTTAGCAACGGCCCCGCGCGGCGGGATCACTCGGGCTCTCTTCCCGCCCACATTCCGATAAAGCCCCGCCCTCTTGCGCTCTGATTGGTTAGAGCACTCTGAGCAGCCCTGCCGGCGTTTTTGACGCCCCGCCCCCTTTCTATTGTCTATCTATCTATCTATCTATC
>JBBIGA010046196.1:0-13121 GCA_037576975.1 Alestes dentex
AATTGTCTTTGGTGGCTGTGATTAGGGAGTTGTTCCTGTAACTGGAAGGTTGTGGGGATATATATTCTGTATTAGCCTTGACATTAGTTCAGTGCAGTGTGGTAAAATCATACTATCCATGGATTTTCCTATAGCCTATCTTTGCAATGGGGCATTAGTGTTTACAATGCTCAAACTTTTGAAAAACAAAATGTTCAGCATATCACGTATCAACTAAATGTCTTTACATATGGAAATATGATATTATTGTATATGTATTACAATATGTAGGGAAAAGGTGGGACTAGATCTACTTAGATTAGAATAACAGAAACATATCACCACCACATGGGTGGTGTTCGACCCCTGCAGCCACCATAGACAATTCTTGACTGATTATACTAAATCTGATGCAGTTTAAACATTTGAGCTGTCGAATTTATTATTTATGCACTCTAGTTTGTATTTGTATACACTATATGGATAAAAGTATTGGTCCTCAGTTGCTTGGTAGCAGCAGACATTGACAGAAAAAGTAATAATGCACCAGGAAAATTGTACACAGTATGTCCCAGTACTTTTGTTCACATAGTGTATATTTACTGTGTATAGCCCAAACCCTGAAAAACAGGAGTGTTCAAGTTCATATAGCACATCATTAAAAGAATAAATTAGTGAAAGGAATAAAACAATATATAGCAAATCAATAAAAGAAAACTGAAAGTGCAGTAGAAGTGCAAATGTTTAAAAGAAGGCAGAGAAGAAGAGTGCCGTTGTGTCGTGTCCCAATACTTTTGTCCACCTAATGTACTTCTCCAGGCCAGGCCCTGCTCGTCGACATCCTCCGCTCCTCTAGGGCTCAGCAGCAAGTCTGAAGAGGAGAGAGTGATGAGAGAAGAAGTGGACCAGGGCTCCTCGTTGGTTGGTTTGGGAGCACCTGACTGCTCTTGGCGCTCCTGCACTGCCGTGTGAGTTCAAACCAGCGTGCGTAAATAAACAGGGCTCCTGGAGGAACCCGATGAGGAGAGAAGCATGGTGAAGTGCGTGGTTCAGGGATGCCAGAACCAGAGTGACCTGAAGCCGGGGGAGATGCTCACCCGGCCCCGAAAGCGGTTCTTCAGTTTCCCCCCCGACCAGGCCCGGGTGAAAGTCTGGCTGGCCGCCCTGAGGGAGTCGGAGCGCTTCTCCACGGATACCTGCAGGATCTGTGAGGACCACTTTCTCCCCGAGCACATCACCCCCTCCGGGATCCACCCAGAGGCCATCCCCATCACCCCTCCCTTAGAGGTGGCCCTGGCGACCAGCTCCGACGAGTACGGAGAGCTGTCCGACCCGGCTGAGATAGTCGTAAGTAGCCGCACGGTAGTTCTGGACCGATCCGATATGTACAGAATCGGAATCAGAATCTTTATTATCGTTGTATAAGATAAGAAAGTAATAAAATAGAATAGATAAATAAAAATGAAAATATATGTGTGAAAATATAAAATATAAGATACGTACATCACACTGCAGTTGTGAGACTTGGTAATAAAATTGCACTGTGGTCTATAATGCACATGGAGTTGAGATATTGCATTGTATTATTTACAGCTCTGGAAAAAATAAGAGACCACTGCAATTTATTTTAAATCAGCATCTCTATGAGTATGATAACCATTCCATGCCAGTGTCTGTTAAATTCCTACACAAGCACCTCATTCTGCTTTATGAGGGACTGATTAGGGATCACCTGAATCACATCTTATTAAATGAGGAAAAGTATAAAAACACTGCTGTAATCAACACTCTCCTCTCACAATGTGACCAGTTGGATGGTAAAACGCTACTAGAAGTTCATCAAAGGTAATTATTGCCATTTTGTTTAAGAGTGAAGAAGAGATTTGTTTTCTCTGAATTATTCAAGTTCTGTAAACTCTGCATGCCATTTCATTTCAAATGATGTTTTGAAGAGCAAAATTTGGAAATTAGGGGAAATATTGTCAGCAGTTCTTAAAAACTAAGGCAAAGCTGGTCAGTTCAATACTCGCACTTATAAAAGATAAAACCTGGGAAACTGAACATTTTTGCAGTCTCTTATTTTTTTCCAGAGCTGTATGTAATACTATATATAGCTATACTGCAGCCATGACATTTTGAGGAAAATTGCACGGTGGTCCATATTGCACATGGAGATTAAATATTACACTAAACAACAGAATTGTACATTGCGTAACATATAAGGGGCCACTTTTAATATAGCATTGTTTATGAGACTAGAATGAACAGAAGGCTCTGGTGGTCCATGTTTTGTGGAGCTGATGCTGTAGTGCAGGTAGTTACATATCTGCTGATAACGATACACACATAATGCGGACAAAATCGTAGTAGTAATAAATCACAACTCATCATATCATGGATATTATCGGTACTTTTTTAAAAATGCTGCTCATTTATACATATAACATGATATACACTCTGTGGACAAAAGTATTGGGACACACCTGTTTATCATGGTAGAATGCAATGTCTTTAGAGTCCCTGTTGGTGTCTGGCATACCAAAACTTTTGTCCAAATTCAGCTGATGTATTCTGCCTTTCTTATTTATAGAAAAATGTAATTAAAACAATGTCATAATAATATTAATGGCATTATAACATCAGTATAATGAATACAGACAGCTTTGAAAACTGTACAGCTGTGATTAAAGCCTCAGCCCTTGATCTGATGCATAATTAACCTGTTAAACTGACTTTAAATTGAATTAGCCTGTTAAAGTGCAGTGTGGTGAAATCATACTATCCATGGTTCTTGATATTTTTTTAATGGAACACTGCTTTTTTTTGTCTCAGGGGGGAAAAAAATGTTGTTCCACATACCATGTATCAAGTAAATGTCTTAAAATATGATAGATTTGTCAGATCAACCACTGAATAAGTATTCGACACTTTTTGTGTATTTGAAGCAGTTCTTTTTGTAACTTATTAAATAACTTTAATATTTGACCGAAGACTGAAATTCCACCCGAAGCCGACAGTGAGGACTATGATGATGAAGATGATGATGAAGATGACGACGACTGTGAGGAAGATGAGGAGGAGGAGGAGGAGGAGGAGGAGGACTCAGATTACTCCGAGGATGGCTCTTCGTACGTAGATGATGAAGCTGAGAGGGAATGGCTTGCCAGACTGTAAGTTGTGTTTGAGGTGTCAGGAAAGTTCCCTTCAGATCACTTATCGATTGATTTGAGATGTTAATATGCATCCATGACTTGTGACACGAAGAAGCGGGGTCTTGTTAATTTGGTGATATTTTTTTTTTTTTTATTGTGTGTTTAATTGTTTGGTTTGTTGCCTTTTGCTTTAGTCAAGACAACCTCAACAATTCCACAGAACAGAAACGCGGTTGCACCAAGCCAGGTAAGAATTTGTGATTTGATAGTATTGATTTGTTACTTTAAGTCGCAGTTTTTTTAAGGCATCTAAAAGTTTCTTGGGCAACATTAAGGCATTGTCATGAGTTTTCCAAGACCAATAAATTCCCCGTGAGAGACCTGGACAGGTGTTCAGTTTTCATGCTCTTTTCCTCAGGATTGTCGTCCAGCTCTGAGGTGACTCTGGGACGCCTGACTAAGCGCTTCATGGACCTCCTTCATTCAGCTCCGGAAGGAATTCTTGACCTCAACGAGGTGGCTCAAAAATTAGGCACACGCAAGAGACGGGTCTACGACATCACCAACGTACTGGACGGCATCAAACTCATCACAAAGAAGTCAAAAAATAAGATCCAGTGGGTGTAAGTACAGCCATTTTTTGCTCATTCTGCGTTTCTATACCTGTCCAGAATGTTGGGAAAGATTAAAAAAGAGACACATGGATGTAACAAAATTTGACACAAATATATTTTAGTATGTAGCCACAGAACATAGTAGCACGATGTGTATCAGAAGTTTGTATCTGTTTGTATGCAGCAACATGCCATACAATGTAATACACTGAACTTTCCATTCTTTTTTGGAGCTAGCACAATGTTTTTTTTGCCTACTTTATTAAATATGAGGGCCTATAAAGTAGTGTTGCTTTCGTCAACGAAAATTATGACTAAATATCGTCGTCACCGAACATTTATCACGTGACAAAAACGAGACGAGATGCAACGTAAATGCTGGCCATGTGATGATAACGAAACTAAATATATCATGTAATACTGTTGACGAATAAGAACGAGACTAAATGTGGTTTACAAAATAAAAACTATGCTAAAATGTCTCTTCATTTTCGTTGACTAAGACGAGACGAGACGTTATTTTCTGTACGATATGGAGGGGGGGGGGGGTATTGGGACGCTCGACCTTCGAGTTGAACAGCGATACGTCCCAATACTTTTCGCCACTAAGAGGCAATGTGAATTAAATCTATCTAGAGTGGACAGAAGTATTGGGACGCAGGGCCTTTAAAGTGCCAGGTAGAGAGCAATGACACTCATACACACACACACACACACACACACAGTCTCACACACACACACAGCATTTTCATAAGCAGCCTTTCCCATATCCATGCAAAAACAGCTGATCCTAAATTGTTCTGGTTTGGTTGTGTGGACTATATTTGTTCAGGAATAAAAAAAATATTCAGGTAAGTTCAGGCCAACACACTGAAGGGGAAGACTTTTACCAGTTTTACAAATGTGGGTTTTATGGCAATAGACACACATATTTTTATTTTATTTGCACTTTTTAGTGATGTGGTGTTATTTTATTTATTTATTTTATTTATTTTATTTTAATTTACATGGTTGTTGAGTACTAAAATACAACTTTCATTGATTAAAATTAGAATAAAATGTAATCAGGTTTCATTGACTAAAACTAGACGAAAATAGTCGTGGATAATCCTGACTAAAATAAGACTAAAATGCTCAGACTGAAACTTGACTAGACTAAAAAGAGTTTGGACATGACTAAGACTAATAAAAACTAAAATGACAGCTTGACGCAAAGACTAGACTAAAACTAAAATTAAAACAGGCCGCCAAAAACACTACTACTATAAAGTCTAAGAACAGTTGTGCTGGAGAAACAACACTTTGGTTTCCCCATAGAACCTGTGAAATGAATGAGTAAGAAAAAACATCCCTGCCAAAAACCATTCGAGTTCTCTTCAGTCATGTGTTAGAAGATCAATAATAAGTAACATTGCTGTCTCTTTTCTCATTATCAATCATAATAATGTTAACAGAGTTTTTGTACTGACAAATGTGGTTAATTCTTTACAAATCAGACATGTTATTTAAGACGAAAAAATGTGAATGTTTCTTCAGGTCAGTCATCATTTGAGTTCAGTTTCCCAGACATGGATTAAACCTAGTTTTCAGATAAACTGCAGTTGTAATGGGGAATCACTTTTGGAAATTCTATAAATAATATTGCATGTTTCATAGCATTATAGTAGTAGTTTTGATCCTATAATCAGTATGAAATGTTTTAATGTGGAACACTATGTAGTTCTTTGCATAACTAGTTAATAATTTTGTGTTGGAAAGACTGATGTTAGAGCTCCCAACAATGCAAATAAAATTTGCAAAAAGTACCTTCCTTGTTTGAGAGCCTGTCCTGCTCTCGGTGTTTGGTTATGTTTTAAATGTGCTGGTTTGTTGCAAACGTTCTCTGTTGCTTCCTACTTAAACCTCTTTTCTCCTGTTTGTTGTAGGGGCCCAACCCCGATCAACTGTTTTAAAGGTCAGTGGAGGAGCAAAGTGAAGGTTGATCTGCTAAACATGAAGACGATGGAGGAGGCTCTGGACTGGCTTATAAAAGACTGCGCGCAGCAGCTCTTTGCTCTGACAGACCTTAAAGCAAATGCTGAATATCCTCCCATGCCTCTGGCTCATTTTTCCTGGTTCTTTGTTCTTACAAGGAGTAAACAGCAAAGGGTCCTGACTCCTTATGTTTGACTGCTGAAAAGCTCACTCTGGTTGTACTGTAAAGATGATTTACTATGAGGGTGAATATATCTTATGTATACACCATATGTCCAAAAATATTGGTACATTCCTTCTTAGTGTTGAATTTAACTTTTTGAGGTGCTACAGGTATTCAGTCCTGCATATATCCATTGCATTATTTCTACAGTCTATTCATTGCTTTTGAATGAGATGTTTTGGAGCAGCCACAAATGAGCATCATAAGGCACCATGCTCAATGCCAAGCTTTGAGTAGAGGGGCTATGAAGCCCCTCACCCCCAGTTTTGGGCTGTTGAGTGATAGTACACCATCCAAGGAATGGCGGAAGACTTAATTAATTAATTAATATTAATTAATTGTGTCTAAATGCAATCAGCCCCTCACAATAATGTTCTAACATCTAGTGTAAAGCCTACAGCACCTCTTAAGACCCTTGATTTTAGAAGAAATGTTGGATTAGCATGTGTCTACAAACTATTGCACATGTAGTATGTTTGCAGTCAGTCAAATTAATAGACCAGGCATTTGGGAAATGAAATAGGCAGCAACTGTGATAGTTTTCATTCGTTTCTGAGTACTGTATTTTCAGTTATCTGTCGTACCATTCAGGGTTTGTGTTCCTCCAGTGTATCTCTCATGTATTGTGCTTAACTGTAGTCGCACCTCAGCTTACGTGACATATGAGGACATATGTCGAATCGGGGCCTTCCAGGATCAGACTGTGATAGCCATCAAGGCACCTGAGGAGACCAAGCTAGCGGTCCCAACACCCACTGAGGTAATTCAAGAGAAATGCACTGGACATCAGACATCAATTTTGAAATGTATTAGTAATTTCAACTGTATGAATTTTGCCCATTTTAAGCCACTTTTTCCTTCTCCAGCCTTAATCAGACCTCACTCAGTAAATGAATGGGACTCTATGTATTTCTGGAAATGAACTTGGCTGTCGCTGAAATTGAAGTGCACAGACTAAGAGCTGCTTTGTGTTTTTCCTTCTGCACCAGGACTCAATTCAGATCCACCTGCAGGGTTGCAGAGGACCTATTCGTGTGCTGACATGTGAGACAGATGGGTCAGGCAGTGGCATGGAATCAGTCAGCACCAACCCAGCACAGCTTAAAAAAGGCCATTTCCTCATGCTGGAGGAGAGCAGGATACAGACTACACTCCTCACAGGTTGAGCACATGATGTGCTTTTGCTCATTAAAAAAGAATTCAGACCAAATTTTTTTATACATAGAACACAGCATTAGGATTTTCTTCTCTATTTGTCCACAGATCCACCTTCTGCCATACGATGTGCATAAGGACTAACCGCAACTAAAGTCTATCATTTAATTGCGCAGACTACTTGTTTCGAAGAATCATGCAGCACAGATTCAGTGAAAAGTTTGTTTGTTACCACAGGAATTACTTGAAGAAATTCAGCTGTAAAAGGTAGAAATCTGGTGGTAGGACCACATAAGCTTTATTTTTGTATATGCATTAATCAGATCTTACTAAAGTCATTCCTTGTTATTTTTTTTTTTAATGACATTCCTTTTTGTTCATCTGTTTGTACTGTTATGAATGTTACTACAGTTTTCCAAGACTAAGGACACATGCAGAGAACAGCAGGAGGTTCTGTACATTATAATAATGATGGCAACAAAGGATTTGAATAGCTGAAAGTTTGTAAAAATCCTTATTTTTACTACCAGTGTGAGATTACCAATCAGTAATATAAAATGCACATTTACTTGACAAAGAAACATTGTCTATGGTGAATAATGGCATCATTGTTAATGAGTATTCCCTGTTGGCGTCATAAACTGATACCATGTGTAACTGTAAATATTACCTGTAGTATTGCTTGTTTCTGAGGCAAGCTTTTTGTCACAAATTATATTTTCCAAGAAAAAAAAATAAAACCACACTTGTTCAAAAACAATGTAAAATGTTTAATGACCTTGTCCAATAACAGCACTGGGGAAGTATTTTAAGGTATGTGAGGCTCAAGAGGTCATCCAACTACAATATACACAAACAGTTGCTCTGCAACCAAACTCCAAAATGAATAAGAATCCAGAAAATATTTGGCATCTACTGTGAGAACGCAGTCCCCATCTTGTGTAAATATGATGAATCTTAACACATTAAGGTATAATTATATTGCACTAGAGTGGAGTGGGATGACTGACAGGAAAAGGACACCACAAGTATTTCATAAATCTCATTTTTGTCCTGTTGAATGTTTGGACAGAACTAAATGATCATACATGAGGTCATCACTGGACAGGAATCCTGAGAACAAATCTGCATCTCTTTCAAAAATACCAGTCTCAGTGTCCACTGATGAGTACTGACCTCAGTCAGAGATGAAGTGTACAAATGTAACCGGGAAGACCCCTTTTCTTGTAGGATTTGATTCAATGTGGCCCACCTGAAAAACACCATGAGAACAAATGGTTGTAAACACAGATTAAAAAATGTGCGCATATTTGTTTTTTATGATGTCCTATGAAACTCTTGCTAAACTATTATGATCGCCTACATTATATGGACAAAAGTATTGGGTCATGCCACTTTTTCAGGGTTTGGGCTAAGCACCTTCAAGTGATGGGCAATCTTAATGCTTCAGCACACCAAGACATTTTGGACAACGCCGTGATTCCAACTTTGTGGGTATAGTTTGGGGAAGAACCTTTTCTATTCCAGCATGACTGTGTCCCAGAGCACAAAGCAAGCTCCATAAAGACATGGTTGGGTATGGAAGAACTGGGCTGGCCCTCACAGAGCCCTGACCTCAACCCCATCCAACACCTTTGGGATGAACTGGAATGGAGATTGCGAGACAAGCCTTCTCGTCCAACATCAGTGTCTGACCTCACAAATGCTCTACAAAATGAATGGGCACAAATTCCCACAGAAACTCCAAAATCTTGTGGAAAGCCTGGAAGCTGTCATGGACCAACTCCATATTAAAGTCTGTGTATGGGTATGTCATTAAAGTCCCTGTAGGTCAGGTGACAAAATATTTCTGTCCATATAATGTACATCAAACAATACCATCCAACAAGGAGTTTGGTCATTTCAGCATGAGCTGAGTACTGCTAAAGTGTGAGTGTTGTGTTTTTACACTCACCCACCACTCCTTGTCCTCTTCTCCGTCCACTACAATCACCTCTCCCTCATTGAAGGACAGCTCATCTGGGTTATCAGCCGAACACTTGTAAAGGGCTTTCACACGCTTAGGTTTCTGTTTCTGTTACATGCACATTTCAGACAGAACATATACATTATCAGCTGTAACGTTTTTTTCTGTTTAACCATGAGATTAAAAATCCCTTTTATATTAGTGTTGTCAAGAAGTCAAGAAGGCCAAAAGCACATAAAACACTTCCACAAATACAGACAGTACAGCACATTTCTTTGTATTTTGCCTTGAATCACCTTGTTGGTGCAAAAATACCATTTTATGCCTGTCAAACTGGCTTATCTTTGGCATATTGAGTAGATTAAATTGAAGAAATGGGAACAAACGTTTTACTGTGTCAGCCTCCAAAGGACCTGAAGATACATGGAGCCTAGATAAAAGAGTTCTAACCACTCAGCATTCAGCACCACCAGTATACTGATCACCACCTGATCATCTGGAATCATCTGCTCCTGTTTCTTCACTGGTTCAGGCCTTCAGTTAGAAGTGCTTTGTTAGGCTTAAAAGGTTCATACGTAGGTCACTGTGTGGCTTAATATGCAAAACAGGTAACTGGTCAGGTTCAGGGACTGGACTGGAAATTAGAGCCTTTAAGTCCTTCAGGAAGCCTGGAGAGCTGTTCCTCAAGACTACATTATAAAATGCAAGAAAGTCTGGATCTTTGGAAGCAAAATACAAGCAAATGAGGGGTGGCTGAAAACATTTTCACAGTACTATGTATGAATTCATTTGCTGTTGCTGTATTATGAATACAGTGGAAAAAATATCTTACGGGCTGAGCAATTCTGGGCTTAGGCACGGGAGGTGGGGCTGTTGGTGATAAGAGTGGTGGATTGGAAGGTGGAGGGGGTCCATCTCTTTCTGTTTTTTCTGTTCAAAATATCAAGAAAGAAAAACAAGCTTTATAATAATATTATATGTATCTTTATACATAAGTATGTAAGTTTCTCATTCTGTATTCCTCCATGTTTTGAACATACCTGGCACAAGAGTCGGTCTATGCCCGCTAGGTTGTGTTTTGATAATGTTTTTCTCACTTCTGAAATGATAAAACATGATACAGTAATATAGTAATAATATTATTATTATAATGATCAGTATGTACACAAAGGATACTTTACTGATCATTATAATATTATTATTATATTATTATAATATAATAATAATATTATAATGATCAGTAAAGTATCCTTTGTGTACATACTTTTTTCATTTATTCACAATGCTTCTATTAAGAAAGTCTGCACATCAATCATATGTTTTTGTTTGGGTGCTTTGCATGGATATAGTGACTCTTTTTTTATCATAATTACTTGACCCCTTTTTGGTATTTTTTATTTTATATATAATAATCCAGTATCATATAACAATCCAGTATCAAAATAGGTCAAATAACCACTATAACCAAAGAACCACTATAAACATATATTAAAAAATCTTTTTGGAAACAAAAAACATTTAAAATCTGCTTATGCCAAAACTGTTGATGGGCAGAATAAATCAAAGGTGCATGTAGATTTAGATTTTTTTTTTTTTACCCTGTGGGTGGTTTGAGTGCAGGGCCTCTAGTCTGTGAGGGTACAGGTGGTACTGTGGGTTTGAGTTTGGGTGCAGGGGGCATTGGGGGAGGAGGAGGGATAAATGAAGGTGGTCCTGCTGGAATGGATAGGGCTGGGGGAACAGATGGCATCGGATTTACAGTTGGCGCTGTGGGCGCTGTGGACACTGTGGGCACTGGGGGCGCCGGGGGCACTGGAGGCAGAGGTGTGTTCTTAGAGTGGACCTTCGACTCCATGGGGGCGGGTCTCCTGTTTGCTAGAGGAGGTGGCGGTGGGACAGGGGGGAGAACTGTAGAACACAGATCATGCAACATATATCAGGCTTCTCGTAATAGAAATCAGTAAGAGCTGTTAATCAACCAGATATAACTACAACAGACCTGCTTGAAAACACGTTGGTCAGGAATATTCAGATTTAAAATATGAAACATGATTCATGCTCTGAGATTACTGCTACTAGTTAACTGCTTTAGCTATGCATATTTCTTTAGTCTATGTTTACATGTAAAAGTGTGGCGAAACAGGGTTGCACAGCTTTCAGACTGAACCACCCTCCTCCTAAGCATAGAAAGACCTCAGACGAACTCCTTACCATATACCGATGTGTTGGTTTCTGGACTGGTGGGGTTGGGGGGATCTGAGGAGGATCTTTGTCTCCCTACAGCCTCCAAAGGTTTCCATCCAGTTCCTGGCAAATTCATATTAAATTTACAGTATGAAAGTTTTTTTTTTATTGTTGAGGTCCCCTAAAGCCTTTTTAGACCTGAGGCTTTATTTATAAAAGCATGTGCTGGACATGTTCTAAATCTGTGCCATACCACCAAGTAAACACAAGAATATTTGCTATTTATCAAATGCATGCATAGCTGTACACAATGTGAGAGTGATAACTCCTACAGTGCCATGTTCTTACATGGCCAAAGTCTCAGATGCCCTCAGCAAACCCAGGTCAGTCATTCTCCACATCATCACTATGCATCTTAATTGTGCCTTTTATATGATTTTACTTTACCTTTTATTATGACCCTAAATCATCTATGACACCTGTTCGGTCCTCATCTATACATTATAAAAAGATGATTATTGATCTGAGGTGTTTCTGGACTGATTTGGACTGATTTGTAATTTGTTCTGTATAGTATAATTAAGTATAATTTTATTTTGCTTATTTTAAGTAATTTTGTAGTATTTATTTCATTGCTTGTTACCACATGTAGTATGTTTTAGGTTGAACTGATAACACAATATAACATATATGAGCACAATGATCACCAATCATTCTGTCTATTATACTGAAATGAAAATTTGTCCGTTTCATAATGGGTTTACACGCTATTACACTTTTCTGCCACTAGGGGCTTCTACAAAGCATGGGCAAAAACGATTCTCACACAAAAAAGAGAAATCACTTTGTATGTGTAAAAAGGTGCACAAACACAATATATGCATAAACTGTGTGTATGCATGGTTGATAAATGAGACTTTTGATCTTTTTGGGAGAAGTGCTTACCCATGGCTGGGTTGCGTGGTGGTAGTTGTGGAAGGGGCAAAGGGAGTGTGCTGGGTGGAGGAGGGCTGGAGTCCAGAACTGTGCCGTAGGTTTCATTACTTATCATGCTGGGAATGAAGGCCCTCTGCTTTTCCCGGACTGCGCTGACCACATCCCGAGCCAGGGCAGCCATGTTGGGCTGCATGGGGACACTGCCTGGCACGAAGCAACTAACAGGACGTTCCTCGCGCTTTTGAGGGATGGGCTACCACACATTCAGAAGAAAGACATATTTAAAAATTTATATAACTTTATATATAACTATATGGTTCTGTGCTAAAGTCTTAGTCCTATGCAAAGCATTCTCATGGTTTCTCTGCTGGCAAAGTTAACATTAGAATAAATGCAAACAAACGAGACAGCAGTAAAAAAAGAATCAAGATTTGTTGATATTGAAAATTTGTGAGCTGGTGAGGAGAACACAGGTTCTGTTCCAGATTTCTCCTCTGTGCTTCCAGCTGTTTGGATTTTTGAAATTCCATCAGCAACTCCTGACTGAATTTAATGAAGGACTGATTAAGTCAAACCAGTAATACTGGACTTCCACAAGGAACATGTTGATATACTTCACATTAAATCACTGTTTACTGTATAATGTTATTTGTATTGATTATTTTTAGTTTTATGTAATATACTTAGAAATATTAATGTGAAAAAACACTCACCGCTCATCTAAATGGTTCTTAAATATTATTTTTGAAGATTTTTCCATGGTACTGTATATTTAACCCTCTGGCCATTTGATTCCACTTCACTCGCTTTTTTTTTTGACCATTTTAGTTGTGTTAATGCATATGGAATGAAATTTTCCATGGGTCTGGAGTTTTTTCAGATCTTTTAATTTTTAACTTCAACTCATTAAATATATCAATAATATACTCCATACATCC